>PVKN010007496.1:0-26586 GCA_004027915.1 Capromys pilorides | reverse complement strand
ACTCAGTTACTGCTATACTCTCTCTCAAGTAAATGGTTGGTTAACAAAAAAACAAAAAGGGTATTAATTGAGGATAAGAGACTAGGCAAAATGCCATAGGCTGGACAGGCTACAATTTTGCACATCCTCGAATTACTAAATGTCTGTGTAAAAATGTGTAACTACTTTTATCACATTCTATAGAGATTTATTAGACTATCAATGATTGAAGGAAAATACCAATTTCAAGCTAATTCTAAGATGTTTGATATTCAGAAAGACAGTGTTGTTAAGCTCAATGACCTATGTTATAGAGTAATAGTATCATGAAGCTTCTCTGCTGGAGGGTTGAGAAGGTAAATAAACAGACCAAAAATTGGAGAAAAAGGAGGGCTACGAGGATAGCCAACATTTTGGCTCTAGCCCTTCAAGGTTAGTGAGGACTCAGGACATAAGAGAATCTGTGCTGTAACATCCTATAACTCAGTGGTTTCCCAAATTTTCTGTTCAAGGAGATTATGGGACTTCAGAGGAAAGGGATAAATGAAGTATAGTGTATCTAGGGAGAGTCACCTAGAGAGAAAACATTCTCTCAGTCTTTCACAGAGAGCAAACTGGTCAAGCAATGGCTGTGACTCATCCTGATGGCTGACACTGACAACAGTCCTACAAAGCACTTTATATGGTTCCAAAGTTAATCCTGAGGAGGTTTGACCTTGGAAAATACAAAAGATGGAAGTTTTGTTAAACAGGTTGTGTTTTAACTTGCCCTCGATAACCCAAAAAAAAAGCTTAACTACGGGGCATAAAATGCAGAACTAAATTAGTATGATGAGCTGTAAGAGGCTTAAATCAACAGCCTTCAACATTGCCAGTTTCACCGGTAACCTACTGCAGTTATGGAACATTGAATTATGTATACAACTACTTCCTCTTAGTTCACAGAGAAGAAAATTTTATTTTTCTTTTCTTTTTTTTCTTTCTTTCCTTACCAATATCGATTAGAAAATTTATCACGTCTACACCCTGTGCTCTGTATAACTACTATAAGGACAATAATATGCAATGTGTCAATTATTGCAAATGTATTACTAATGTGTTTTGAAACTAAAAATAAATAAATAAATAAATAAATATTATCTTTTGGAAAAAATTCTAAGCAAAAAAAAAAATAGCTATGCTGAGAGAATGAAAAACATGGAGGAAAGAGTGTGTACTATATCCCACTTATATACAATTCAAGAAGTAGAAATGGAGCTACAGTGACAAAGAATGGAGCCGTGGGTTCGAAGCTGCACAACCACCCTCGGCAGCTCTTCAAGTTAGTGACTTGGCTTCATCCCTTACTTCCCATCTTTGCTCCTCTTTCTTCTTCCTACACTGACTCAGGGCCGGAATCCACAGACGCTACTGTCCTGTGTCACCCATAGCCACCCTTTGCTTCTGTTCCCATGGTTACTCTCTTATAGCACCATGTTATCAGGGTACCACACATCACATCTATTGCTCTTAGTTGTCTTTGACTGGTTTCCTTCCTTTTTTTTCTTGCCTATCATGATTTACCCTCTATACATTTTCAGAGTAACCATTACCTGTCCATGTTCATATAAAGAAAATATATAAAATATTTAAAAAATAGTCTCCAATGAGGATAGCACTATAAACACATAAATGTTCATAACCTAGAATTAAAAAGTAGTCACATTTTAAAACGGTGAAAGATTTATCTGATCTGAAGGGAAAGCAGAGTCTGACTATTCACATTTAAGAATGTTTCCTTCATACATTTTTTAAAATGTATGTTATTTCATTAGGTTCTTAGTAAGAAATTTAGAATAGCAATTTATGAGGATAGATTCCACTTGTCACAGTAAAAACTGATCACAGGTAGCCCCAGAGCTGAGGCACAGAAAAAAAAAAGAAGAGGCCGGGGTAACTGGGTCCCATGAAGTTGTCATGAAAGGTGACATCATAGTGTGGTTTGGAGCTCACTTTCTGGGCCTAGACTGTCTGCATATCAACTCTGGCCCTTCTATTTTCTAGCCCTACACAATCATGCAAATTATATTATTATTGTTATTATTATTGTCATTATTATTTGCAGTATTGGGGATTGAACCCAAGGCCTTCACACTGAGCTACATCCCCAGCCCTTTTCTTTTTTTGACAGCACTGGGGATTGAACTTAGGACCTTGCACTTGTCAGGCAGGCACTTATGCCACAAAGCTATCTCCCCAGCCTCTCCCCAGTGCGTTTCTATTTTTTATTTTGAGACAGGGTCTCACTAAGTGTTGAGCTGCCCAGGCTGGGCTTGAATTTATGATCTTCCTACCTCAACTTTCCAGAATGCTGGGATTACAGGTGTGTGCCGTTCTGCCCAGCAACTGTGTAAATTATTTGACCTCTCTGTGCTTCGCTTCCCTCACCTGTGAGAGGGAGTTAGTAATGCTATGTTCTGCACAGGGCTGCGGTGTGGGCAACATGAGCTCCTGTGTGCACAGTGCCTGGAGTGGGGCTCTGTGCATAGCAACTGCGCCTAAGTATTTTCTGTTCATATTTGCATTGATTGTGAAATATGATCAGGTGTTGCTAAGAGGTGGTCTTTTCAGCAGCGTCCTGTCCAAGGGCCTGTTTCCTGAGTGTGGGCTCAGGCTCCCACCTGCCCCTGTGCAGTCTTGTTTTTGCTGGAGGGAGCATGGTGAGCCCCTTTCCCTGCAGCTCAGTCACTGCCTGCCTCTGCCCTCTTGTTCCCCCACCCCCACCCCCCAACCCACGGCTGCCCTCTGTTTCTGCTCTGGCTCCTGCTGACCCACCTGCAGCTCCTGTCAGATCAAGGACCCGAGGCTGACGCGGGGTGCCCAGACAGCGTGTCATGTCCCGGCGCTGCTGTACATCTTGTTTCAGAGATATTTTGCTGTAATGCTCTGTGACCTTTTCCATTGAGTGAGGTAGTTGGAGAGGCACTCAGTGAGGGAAAATTGAGCTGTTTTATTCCTCCCCCAGGAGGCTCCTGTTTCCTTTCCACCATTCATTTGAAAGCTATCATTTTCTTGATTTTATAGCTGAAAAACACCATTGATTCACTGGGTGTTAGCCGCTAAGAGTTCTCCTATTGACATGCCTATTGACAGTTTTCAGTATATTCTGCGTCTGATTATCACTCTTGGCTAAATGATACACCTTGTGGACTTGAGCGAAGGAGTCGATAGCTCTCGCCACATTGTTCTAGCGGGGCCTATTGAGCCCAGTGTCACGGCGACGTGATTTATGTGATCAGAAAGAAAATTTCTGTTGGTGTGCTGCATAATTAAAGCAAGCGTGGAGTGACTGGTGACAAAAAATCAGGGCCGCTGGTGTCATCCCCAAATGAGGAGAGATTTCTGCAGTAAGCGGCTGCGACAGTGAGGAATCTCTCTTGGCATCTTTTGCCTTGCAATTTTCGAGGGTTCGATTTTGCTCCTGCCTTTGGCTGAGGATTCCTCCTGTCCGCCTTCCCCTGCTGTTCAAAGCCCTAGTATGTGTGTGCTGTTGTAAGAACTGGGCCTCTGGGGTCCTCCCTGGGAGGAGTTGACTGTTGGGGCATGTGCGTGTATTTTGGGAGTGGGTTCATGGGATTCAGACTGGTAGCAGCCAACACTTGCAGTTAGGGTAAATGGCTAGCTTTGCAACCAACTCGTCCTGTCCTTTGTATCCGCTGGTCTCGGTTTTGTTGGTCGAGGCTAAATGTTGGGAAGGGCATTTTCTCCGTGCATGGTGGACTGGTCTCTGCATCTGAGGATGCATTGCAGAGGGAGTTGGCGGGGGAGTCTGGCTCACTCCTGAAGGAACCGTGGGGAAGCCTGGGCCTGGAGGGGCCACTGTGGTGGAAAGCACATCCCCCCTGCCTCGGGACTTCTTCAATGCTGTTTAGCAGTCACTCTTGGGAAGTCCGCAGGATCACGACGACTGTCTTCTCCAGGGCTGAAGGAGTGAGGATTTTCTGGGAGGCCAGAGCCAAGGGATTTGTCCCAGAGGCCTTGTGCTTTCTCTTATGTGAAGTGAGCAGGGTCCAGGTTAGTCCTAAAATACTGTCATTGGGAGATGAAAGGCGTCGTGCTGAGCAGCGCCCCCTGCAGGAATTCACTGGCCAGGCTGGAAACTCCTGAGAGCAGAGCTTTGTGTGGGCCAAGAGACTCACAGCGTGGCCTTCAGCTTCAGGCAGGAGGAGCTTCTGAGTCCAGTCGTAGATGTTCCTAGAGACGTGGGTTGGACAATGGATGTGGGCTGGTGTCAGTGGGTGTCAGTGAGTGTGTGAAGGGGTCAGGATTCTGAGGTGGTAGTGAGGGGATTTTGAGGTCAGGGAGGGGCGACTCTGCTTTCTTGTAAGCTGTGTGCCTTGTATGATGTCTGTTATCGTCAGGTTCTTTGAATGAGATAGCGAGAGACAGATACACATCGACTGACTTAGTGACTTGGCTCTAATTTTGTGTCTTTGGAATTAATTAATTAATTAATTAATTTTGCAGAACTGAGATTGAATTCAGGCCCTTGCACTTGTCAGGCAAGCGCTTATTCCACTGAACTATCTCCCCAGCCCTGAAATGATTTTAAATACCAAAGTTTTATGACTGCTTTGTTATCTTTGAGGTTATTGTTGTTTTACAATTGGGGGCCACAGTACTTTGTCATAAGCATTGAGAAAACTATGAAATTTAGCTTCCCTGAAAACACAAAGAGACTCTGTCCACTTTGTCTTCTGTTCATGCTTTATTGTGTGTGTGTGGTACCAGGAATAGAACTCAGGACCTTGCACTTGCGAGGCAGGCGCTTATGCCCCTGAGTGATCTGCCCAGCCCTGTTTTGTGTTCAGGGTCGTTATGGTTTATGTCTAGCTATCCCCCCAAAGTCTCATGCAATCATGGGGCAGGGACTTCTAGAGTTTGAGACTTGAGTCGTGATCCACTGGGATTATGTGTTTTAGTACTGATGGGACTATGAGTCTGAGTACTGCTGGGATTACTTGACTCTTGATCCACTGGGATTATGTGTTTTAGTACAGATGGGACTATGTGTCTGAGTCCTTCTGGGATTATGTGTGTGGCCTAAGGCAGATAGGTTGAGGCAGAGAGCCTGAATGTAATATAAAGAGAAACAGAGAGACAGACATTGACTGTTGCTCTCTGCACCCTGGTTGGTTGGTTGCCTCTGTCACCATTTTATTGCTATTCTGCCACCATGAACTGGATGCTCTCTGCCCTTATCCACTCAGCCTTAGGCCATCCCAGCATGGACTGAAACCTCCAGCAACTGCGAGCTAAATAAAGCTTTCCTTCCTTCATTTTGAGTGTCAGTATTTGTCCCAGCAATAAGTAAAAAGTAACTAAGACAAGGGTTTATGTTCTTCCTGATCTGGACTAGTTCCCAGTGTGCTGATGCCCTTGATAAGGGGAGACCTTTGCCTGTAAATATTGAAAGCACTGAGCATTCAGGTGAGATTATGGATTTTCTTCCTGTCTGTCTGTAGTGATTACTGTGCTTGTCTCTGTGCCGACCCCTCAGCACATTGACGTGTTGTTAATGCAGGTGAGACCCCCAGAAGATTCTGGGTGACAGATCAGGGTGAGGTGGACCACCTGTCTGTTGAGCTTTATTTATGTAGTTATTTACTTAGTTATTTAGTTTTTCATTGGTTCGACTTAGAAGCCCCAAGTTCTACTTCCAGAGTGGAGGCTACAAACATTACCTGTGATGATGGGACATGGCGGGTGTGTTGTGTGCTTGGGCCTCCGTGATTTAACTACAGTTGATTTATTGTAAACATTGGAAATGGGAGAAAATACCCTGCCTCACGTTCTTTGACCACACAGCTCTTCCTGGTGTATGTCTCAGGTCCTTAAAATGCCTCTTCCTCCTCCCTCCTGCTGGCTGGGGACACCATGTTGTGGATTTTAGGGCAGTAGGAAAATTGCTCTGGTTAGGTGGATGTAACATTTGATTTCTCCAAATGGCCTTCGGCGGTGACTGTGCCCGGGCATCCCTATGGGGCTCAGCACGCAGACTGTGTCCTCACCCCTCAATTCGTTGTGACTGTTGCTGCAGGTTGGTCCTGTGGCTGTCATTGCTCTAAATCCCTTGTAAGACAGGGTGAGCAGAGAGCATATGGCTGGGGTTCCTGGGGGTGAGGAGGGGCAGCCTGTGGTGCAGCAGGAGGCGGGAGCAGCCTCTCCCTCCGGGACTGTCAGGAGAGGTAGAGCCCGGCCAAGCAGCAGGGAGCCACAGCCGAGCAGACAGGGCCTGTTCTGGGCAGCCCCAGGCTCTCCCGCCAAGGGACCGGGCAGCAGAGCTCCCAGAATTCCCTGCTTCCTCCAAGCAACCCAGTTCCTTAAAGTGGCAAATTATTATTTTTGTTCCTTTCTGTCTTTGGGACTATTTATGCATCTCAAATGAGCTGTAAGGGAATTTTGTGCCTTCGACAAACTTTTCCTTTCAAGGAAGCAGGTTGAGAGAGGAGCGGCATTGCATTAAATGCCCGCTTTTGTGCTTTTCATTCAGCCTGACGAATAGGGGCCTAAATGGCAGGGGATTAAATTGATGTAATGACAAGAACTCATATAGGAGACTGTGAGAATGGGGCCAAGTAATGCCAAGGCTGCACGCTACTCGGGTGCTCTTTGATCAGCCTGCGACGGCAAACTTAATACACCGGTATTTATGTTGGTTGTGAGTAGGGAGTGTGTAAACAGAGACATGCTATTTTTGTGAGTCTTTGGGTTGGAATTAAATAGAGACCCATTTGGAGCAATGGCCGTATTCCTGAGTAATGAGTTAAGTGCAGTGTTGGGGCATTCGGATCTTACTGTGTGCCTCAATAAGAGCGCTTTCGTTGCTCAATTAGATTCCTGTTACAGAGGTACACAGTGTGTGGGCACTGGTGAATTATTCATCTGTGAAAGGGCATTCTTCTTAGTTTTAGGAAAATTCACCTTTGTCTTGGTGGATTTAAGCAGTAACAACCACAGCCCCGGTTGGAATAAACACCTCCTTTAGCAGGCGCAGCCTTTGATGCCGGAGAGCTGCAGCTGAGCCGTTCCTGCCTTCTGGAGAAATACATATGTGTCTTTCATCTGGGAAATGTCTTTCTGGGGCTGTACCAGCTGGAAGGTGTCAGCTGAGATGGCTAAACACTTGATCAATTGATGAGGGGTGTGTCAAAGGTGGCCGCACGCCATTTATAGGCAGCGTGCGTGAAAGCTCTTTGAAAACTCTAGTGTTCTTTAACATGCATTTGGGTAATAGGAAGGCGTATTTTCGTTAGGCATATTTTCACATATTGTTCCAGAAAAGAGGTGTTAGACTGCGCTCAAGCTCTGGGTGTTTTTCTTTTCCTTGTCTTTTTGTCTGTAGCTAGAAAATCATCTTCATGCAATTATTTGAGTAATGATGTTCACACTTTCTATGGCGAGGAGCTGTCCTCATTTTCTTAAAGCACTGCTTTTGTCACCTCCAGGCTTGCTGTAGGAAGACAGGAACTCTGTAGCCTGGGGGCTTTCCAGAGGGTTGGTTTGTTGGTTTTGTTTTGTGGTACTGGTAATTGAACCCAGGGCCTTCACACTGAAGTACATCCCTAGTCCTTTTTATTTTTTATTTGGAGACAGGGTCTTGCTGATTCACTGAGTCACCCAGGCCAGACTCAGCCTTCTGATCCTGCTGCCTCTGCCTTCCAGGGTGCTGGGATTAGAGGTGAGCCTCGCTTTTTTCCTCAGTTTTGACTGCTCTGTGAAGATTCCTGGTGCTGAGATGTCCTGCCCTTCATTCAGTGCCTTGCTGGGTCACACAATAGCGCCTTGCTCTGTGCAGTTCCTGGCGTTTAAGGGCTGCCTCTGAAATTTCCTGTTCCCCAGTTGTGGCCCAGTCTCAAGGGCTCATTCTTAGTGCCCCAGAGCTGCTCCTCCACCTTCCTCAGTCCAGTCTCTAAGTGGTGACCTGTTCTATCAGCAGGTAGAATCACCATGCTGTGTTGTTGCTACCTCTTCTCTGCTGGGTTCTGCCCCTTTGTGATGCAGAGAAATAGCAATGATGATGATGGCGATAATAACAACATTCACCCACCCAACTTTTCCTGATTGCCTGGTGCATGCTTGGGTGTGGTAATCAAAGATCAGCTCTGGACCCTGGATTCATGGAGCTTTCATTTCAATGAATGAGATAAAACATCCCACAGTCATCCACTTTTATGTGACTATAGTTTGTGACAGGTGGGTGTCTGTGCTATTAGGGCAGCTTGTGAAGGGGTACTGGACTGGTTACAGGGGGTCAGCAAAGACAGAGCCTTCTATTCTGGCTATAGAATTTTCAGGGTCCAGTGCAAAATGAGAATGCAAAGCCACTCGTTTAACCATTGCTGTGAGTTTCAGGATGGTGATGGCACAGTGTTAAATCAGGTGGGGCGTTCCTTCTAAATGTGGGTGGAGCCTATGCACTTCTGCCTCTGTGCTTCCTTGGGGAGGGCCTGGCCTGAGGCAGTGATGTTTAAACCAAGAAGTGAGGGAAGGACACAATAGAAAGATGTTCTGAGGGGAAGAAATGGCGTTAGTGGAGCCTTGGGCAGGAAGGAGGCTGGCACATATAGAAAGTAGACAGAGGCTGGTGTGGCTGGATGCCCAGCACCACGGAGGTGTGCCAAAGAGGACAGGGCAGTAGACAGGCGACAGCCAAGCAGAGCCCTCAGGATTTCTGGTGTGTTTTTAATGAGCCCCACACAGTTTCTGAAGTGTCTTAAGCGGGGAGCTATCAGAACCACATGTGCAGACAGTGGTGGGAGGGATGGTAGGATGGCCACTGGGAAGGAGTGAGAACTGGCCTCTGAGAGGCACTCGGATTGGGCAGTAGAGGTGGAGTAGAAAGCGTGGAGGCCTAAGGAGGAGGTCCAAGCAGTGGATTATGGTGGAATGGGATGGAAGGGACAACAAATCCCAAAGATGACCTTTCAGATTTGGCCTTCAGCCACCAAGCTGGTCCCATGACATCATCAGCAGGCTGCCATTTTTGATCTGCAGAAATAGCAATTTCATTCAACACAATCCAACCAAAAGTAGTTGCAGGGGACCGTCTCTGATACAGGGAACGCTTAGCGGATCAGGTGGGATTTGAAGTGCTTTCACTTGGGTGGTAGAGGGTCTGGGACACAACGCATTTGAAGCATCTTTGAAATCTCTAATGAGGATGAGAAGGGAGGGACTGCCGGCCTTGCTCTGTACTTTACAGAAAGGATTTGAGCAGGAGACAAAAGTCTGCTAAAGCAGATACAGAACATCTTACTAGGCTTGTTTAATACTGACATCCATCCTGCAAAGAATACATCCTGAGCTTTCTTCCCAGGTGATAACGTTGTGGTTCAGAGAGATTAATTAACATGCCCAAGGTTGCACAGTTATCAAGTGGAAGAACCAAGCATTGAAGCATGGTAACTTCAGGCCAGGCCCCAACTAGATAGTCTTTGTACACACTGCCTTCGTGGTGGTTTCCTCACACCAGGACTCACAACATTGTATTGAATAGCTCTTGAGGGATTTCTTATGGTGTAAATGCATTTAAGATATTTGAGGAATACAGCAATATATTCCTTTCTGTGAAGGTTTTAGAGAGGTCCCAAAGGCCCTAAAGATAGGTGGAAATTTGAGTGGTTGGGTCGCTGGTTATTCTCCTGACCAAGTTCTCTCCTTCCTGATGGAAAAGAGTAGCTCAACTCCTGTGAGGTCTGGGCACAGTGGACAGCCCTCACTGATAGTGTAGCACCTTCTTTTATTTTTGTTTTTATTTCTTTCATTTTTATATATTTGGTACAGGGTCTCACTACTCAGTTCAGACTCGTAGTGATGCTCCTGTTTTAAGCCTTCCCAGCACTGGGGTTACAGGCATGTGCTACCATGCCTGGACTCATCTGCCAGCTCAGTGGGCCCAGGAGCAGGGCTGCTGTGGCATGCAGGACTGGTGATTCAACCCTGGTCCCTGAGCTTGCCTAAGCAGGTGCTTAGTCTGCTGAACTATCTCGCTGGCCCTGATGTAGCACCTTCCTGCTGATCAATCAGTGGATGATGAATGAAGCTTCTCCTACAGTGGCTTGGAATGTATTTTGTAGAATTCTGGCATTTTAAGACTGAAAGCCTTTAAAAAAAAAAAAAAAAAAAAAAAAAGACTGAAAGCTTGTGCCAGTGCTCCTGGCAGCTGCTGACCCTGGATACTGACTCAGCACCCTGCTCAGTACCACACCCCTGTCAGCTTGAAGCTAAGGAACCTGACATCCAGGGAGATGTAACCCCCACATTCAGAGCGAACCTGTAAGAGTAAACCGATTTGCTTATCAAATCAAATTGATTAGATCCCAGTTGAGTCCCATGAAGCCAAGCAACAGAGGGCCCGGGAAGCAGTAACCTGCTTACCCCTGGATAGGTCACCCACTGCATCCCTTCCAGCTCCTCCTCTGGCCTGGGACATTGAGAACCCTTTCCCTTGAGCAAATCCACTTGCTCTATGAGCTCATTCAGCAAAATGGAGCACTGCTACTTGTGTGCATGAATTTTTTCATTGGCTGTTGGTCCCTGGGAAATTCCCTCATGATGAATGTGGACAATGAATGGAGAGATGTGAATTATACTTTATTACGGTTGTCTTTTGATACAACAAGTATTTGTTTTAGGCTTCTTGATACCCTCTGTTATATCCACCCTGGCAACATAGTCTTTTATTGTCTTTGTCCTTGATGTTGGAGTGAAGCATATTGTTTTTCCTTAGGATGCTATTAAAAGTCGATGATGACCTTTACAATGACTAATAGTTTGCATAGGGCTTTAATTGTGATTTTTTTTCCCTTTTTGGCAGAGTAGCATCAGCGTGCTTCATACGTCTTTTGTATCAAAGAATCAATAAAAACTGCCGCCTATTGTTGATGCTATAGGAGATTTTGTGCCAATGACAAGGGATTTGATTTAATATTCTCTTTAAATAAGATCAACACTACTGCAGTTATAAACTCTTCGGAAAACTGTCAAGCACATCAATGTAGCATGAAACAAAAAGTTAGTAGCTTGGTATAAATTAGCACGTGTGGCGCAGCTTTGGGAAGGGTGGTAGGTATTTACGATCGTAGGTTGTAATATATATATTTGGGGATTTCTTTCTGCTCTTGTGACCGTAAGTAGGAAATGCAGATAGGAGCCTTTCATTACCATTACCTTCAAAACTGCAATGTTTCTTTGCCAGTTAATGATTTTCTGGGGGCAATTCTGGATGTGGTGACATGATATAAACAGGTATTTATGATCTGTGATACAATCCTTAGTGAGTATGGATTTATAGTTAAATGGTGCAGTGGGAATCCAGCCGGCACTTATTGACAGAGCTTCTGGAATCTATATTTTGTTTGTTTCCATTATTCACACACACTTTCCTTCAGCGCCTGATGATCTGTGTAGTCTGTTTTCTAGATTACTTGAGAGGTGAGTAGAAGACTTAGACATTCAGGAGCATATGTTCTGTGTGCTTGGGGGCAAACGGGACTCTATGACCTTGGTCCTGTTCTCCAATATGTTGCCATTTGCATCTAAAGATGATGAAGTTATATGAGCAATCTGCCCTTTTCTCTCTTATTTTTCTTCTCTCTCTCTCTCTCTCTCTCTCTCTCTCTCTCTCTCTCTCTCTCTTTCTTCCTTTTTTTTTTCCCCTCTGGTGCAGGACAATAGGGAAAGGGGTAGGAGCAAATGAATTGGGCTGTGCCTGTGGGTATAGGTAGGGGGCACCTACAGCTTCCTAAATGAGAGCAACCACGCTTCCTGGTGGGAGTGTCACCCGTGTTATAGATCCCCTGGGTAACAGGGGTCTTCTCAGAGGTTGACTGCCAGGCAAAGCTGAGGTCAGGTGATCCAAGGATAGGGTGGTGTCTAGCACTCTGGGAAGATGAAACAGAGCTGCTGACAGCCTCGGGAGAGCCCAGGAGGTCACTCAGTGTATGAATTTTCTCCTGGAAGAAATTCCTTCAGAAGTGAGTGCAGTGCCCACCCCTAGGGAGAAACACCAGCGCAGATCACCCACAAGCGTACTATGTAGACTGCCTGCATCTCAATCAATTGGGACTCTAGTACGAGTCTCTTGAGGAGACATTAATTATCTCTCCAGCTCTCATGGCAACTAACAAAACTGCAGAGCCATTGTTCCATGCATAGAAGACTTTCCAAGTTGGAACAAATTTAGTTCTCTGTTTTACTTTTTCTGAAAGCTTGAGGCTTATATTGGGAGATAGTGATATTTTTTGAACAGATCTTACATAGAGATTCTTCACTTCACAGGTTTACTTGGGTCACTGATAGTCTCTAAAACATATACGATAGACATTTTCATTAGATTCTATTTGTCTCATAGACCGTGTATTCCAAAGCTCCTTCCTCTTGAAGCCCATGTTAAGAACTCTTACTTGGAAGACGAGGTGACAGGATTTGTTGTTCCCTTTCATTGATTACACTGTCTTTGCTGCAATAGTTTGTGTTGAAGGAAGGATCAAGATAGAATCTGTAAGTATTGTCCTAGAGAAATCTCTGCTTTATCAAAATGCTGGATCCTCATTATGCTAAACACCATGATGAAAATAAAAGCATGTATTTGCTGATCCAAGTAGTTACTCCTTTTATCACCGTCAGAAAGCACTGTGATTTTGGAACTTATGCTTTGGTCTTCATCTGACTATTTGGTATCTTTCCCTTAGCCTTCACTCTACATGTGCGAACCATTAGAAGCATTGTTTGGGCAGAGTGGGGGCAGGGGGTGGATGGGTGCAGAGCCTCCTCCCTCCAGGCTATGGGCACTTGAAGTTGCTTTTCTCCCTGTTGGATCTGGCTCTAACATGGAGTGACTCACAAGAGCATGTATTAATCTTGGTTTTTTTTGAGAATTCTTCATAGGCGTGAGTCACTCACCAGACCACACATCAGCTGTCGTCTGCCCAATGCCTTTGTCATTTTGGAGGGATGCGTGTAAGCTGAGAAAGCCTCTCTCCTTGTTTTCCTGGGTGGTATTTGTGCTGATGGAGTGTCCCTTTCTGGGATTTATTAGTTAATGATTTTCTTTTCAGTAAACATTTGCAGCCTATGTAGTGTACTTTCCTAAAGGGAGAATTACTTTGGCAGCCTTATCAGTATGTTGTGGGATTTTCTTTTGTTTTGAATTCTAAGTCACCCTTTTCTCACTCAGCCACTTGGAGACGCTTTCCCTTCTCCAGCCTTGGCCTCCCTGTCTGAAACGGTCGCGTTTTTATTTTTTTTCCTCTGAGACAGAATACCGACTGAGCACAGGCAGCCGGTTGACACAACCAGATCAAAATGCTTTGAATTTTGAAAATGATCCCCCTTTTGGTATTGAGCCCAGTGATAAAAGCAAAGCAGTTGTCATCTTGAAAACAGAGCTGTATACGCGACAGAGCCTTCCCAATTAGCACACTTAAGATGCATGTTAGAAATGGCGGGGTGTGCGATGCTACAGAGTGAAATGTGGGTAATAGGGCTTTAAATTTTCATGTTTCGGTTGATTTTTTTTCTATTGCAGTTTTGAGAAAATTGTCGCACATTATTGAAGCTCCTAAGTGCATTTTAGCATTGCTCTTTCTGTTTACAATAATATCTTCCAAAACAACAGAAATCTTCTTGGTCACAAGAAAGCTTTTTCCCACTGGTTTTCCATGTAGAGGAAGAGTAATTAATCTGTTATTCACAATTTCTGTGCCACCGACCAACAAGTCAGTTTGAACCTTTCTGCAGGTGCCTTTCTGCTTGCTACCAGGCAACTGGTTGGAGGAAATCCTTGCTCCTGATATTTTTGACATTCACCAAAATGAATTGTCCTCTCGCAATCTGTGCACACATGCAGAGGGATTAAAGTCAGATGTCCAGCATAAGCCAACAGGGGGCTGTGATAGCAAAGCATCCTCTCAGAGATCTTTAAATGGGTGTCATAGTAGAAGGTGAGCTTCTAGAAGTCAGGGAAATCTTTTAATTATAAACCTTTGCTGTCCAGCACAGGGGTTGGTATAGAGTAAGAATTATAGCTGTAGTAGGTGTTATCAATTTCACTAGTATTTCTGGTTCTTCTCTATTGCGTTTCTTCTCCTCCAGAACGTTGTATTTCCCTTCCTTCTTGGAGTTAGGTGTGCCTTACATTGGTCAGTTCAGTGGAGAAGAGATTATTTGGATCAGTTCTTGGTAGAAGCATCTAAGGCCCTTCTCTTCTGTTGTGAGAGAGACTGGCATTGCAAGAGGTGAATGACTCTGTTAACTTGAGTCCCTGAATGACTATAGTGACCAGAGTCCCCTCCCTGAGAGTCAACTCATAATGGACATAGACAATGAGAAAAACAAAACAAAACAAAGCAAAAAAACAAAGCAAAAAAACAAAAACAAATCCTTTGTTGTTTTAAACCAAGGAGGAGCTTGCAGAAGAAGGTTGTGGGGCCAGCCGTCAGCGCTGTCAGCCACAGGCAGTTCTTATAGATCACCTTATACTGTCACTTGAGTTCTCAGACTGTCCCATGTAGGTGTTGCTTGTTTCGGCCCTGCAGTATTCTGTTACTCTTTCCTTCCACAGGTGGATAGTGTTCTTCCTACTTGCTGATGAGAAAACAGGGCTGTGTGTGTGAGTCAGTCTAGAAGGATTGCATCTTATAGAATAATGGAATCAAAGAGCCTCAGTGCTGATTGAAGTTTTAGGCTGATGTTGGCTTCTCCTCCAGTGGTCTACCCCTGCCTTTAGCCTACTTGCCAAGTAGTCATGGAGCCAGGTCTTGGATACTCACAGTGATGGAAGTTTCCTGATTACTGGTCCAGTGTGCCTTGCGGTGTGATTGCTGCCAAAGCACAGGCCAGTCATGGCATAGAAGAGGACTCCTGGTTTTTGTTTTTTTTTTGGTGAGTCCCTCTGGGGAGGGATCTTTTATAGATGCTGGCTGCTAGTGCTAGTGATGTCATGGCAACTGGTATTGCAGGGCATGTTGAAATCCATTAGTGGGTGTTCAGGTCTCCTCCTGGGTAAAGTTGGAGCCACGTGTAAAAGTTAGTTTGGCTTCCTTAGCTTCCTTAAGCCCAAGACTCTGTGCCAGGTATTTCTATTTTTTATTTGCTAAATGTTAGTTGAAACAAAGGGCTGTTTTGTTGGGTTTGTGTTTCCCTGTGGAAAAGATTACTTTAGGCACATTTTAGAAAATGCTTTTAAAAAGAATTTTGTGCAAGTTGAAAACAGAGGGAAAGAAAGCAAATATCTCGATGACTTTCTATTATAATAAAAACTGTAGTGAAAGCTTTCTCAATGCCCTCCTCCTCCTAGGCTCCTAAACAAACCTTTGTTTGTGGGGGGAGGATTGCATTTATACAAAAGGAGAGGTTGGAAAGAGACACTGTTTGGGGCCCTAATGCCAATGAGTTTGTCACCAGTGACTTTTCTTCACCCTTTATCAAAATTAAAGAGGTTATTGGTGGATGAGTTATCTAAAAACCCAATAGTGAAACATCTTAATAGAACATGAGAGCTTTTAGAAATGAAAAGAGGGTAGAGAAAAAGAAATTCAGCAGTGAAAAGTTTAATTTTTGTTTCTGGGAAAGTGTTCTTTAGTGTTCAGTTTTTCTGCTTAAATATTTTTAAATTGGCCTTACTTTTTTTTTTTTTTTTTAATCTATCAAAAGGACTGCTTAGATGTGACAGTTGTCAGACATTAGTACTGCTAAATTTCCTTCTCCGTGAAGTGTGGTGACTGGCAGGCCATTGTGTTGATGACTGTGAGTCTGCTGTTGTCCTAGACTTGCCAGTGAGGTGGGATTGGTGACTAAGGAGATGATGTCAGTGCCCTCTGGTGGTCAGGAGGACCCTGCTGACTCTCCAGGCATCCGGGAAGGCAGAGAGGGTGATGGTGGGTATAGACCTTTAGGCATTCTTAGCTGCAAATGATCAAAATTAGGCAAATTGAAATGTTCCCCAAGTACATGTCAAAGGAAAAAGAGCACAAACCAGCTCACCAATAATATTTTATTTTTATTACATAGTGAAATGGTAATAATTTGGATATTAATTAAAATGTAATTAAAGCTTTTTAAAAATCTTTTTAGGGTGGCAACTAGAAAAATGTAAATGGTTATTGTGGTTCACATTTCTGTCAGTCAGTACTGGTCTAGGTCAGGGAAGCGAAATATAGGCCTCTGTTTGGTTAAGTAAGTTTTTATTGGGACGTAGCCCTGTTCACTTTTTAATGTGTTTTCAATACTGTTGCTGGATTCATGTTACCATGGCAGAATTAGGGCCTCTGGTTCATGAATTATAAATATTTATCATCTTGATCCTTATAGAAAGAGTTTGCTAAACTTTGGCCCAAAAGGTTTTGGAAGAGTTGGTCTAAGAGACCTGAAAAAAGACATAAAGTAAGTCTAAGAAATTCTGGTCTCACCCTTACAGATCTCCTTTAGCCTAGGACCCCCCTTGATGTGTGAGAGATGCATCAGCCACGTGCTCCTTCTTATTCCCAACCTAGTCCACCTAAATGAGATATGAAATTCCATTACTCGGCTTCTAGAAATCTGGAAAGTGAGCAAGTTTTCTCTGCATAGAGGCTTTGTGGAATTTTCATGGTTTGTGGAGGAGTGTGGAGATGTTGCTGCTATGTCTAAATGTTTACCATTAAAGAAATAGCTGTGTGGCTAGGTAGGGGCGACCATACCGATTATCTTAACATGCCTACCTGCTTTCCCGAGCAGCCATAACACATTTCAACATTCTGAGAGCCCACATGTGTTTTAGACTGAGAGTAGCCATTACCAAGAAGGAGGCATGTAGGCCTAACACCTTTCTTGCTAGCTGGGCTCTTTGGAGTTGTGTTTCCAGCTGGTGAAGTATAAACTCTTTTTTAATCTATCAAATAGAGAAAACCTGCAAGGAGAGGTAGACACAAAGAAAGAAAGCGCCAGAGGCCCAGCTGACCTCGCCTAGGTCATAGCCCATTCCTGAGGCCCTTCCTTGGGGAGTGGGACCACTGGAGAATCATCGGAGACTTTGGTGAGATGTTTCCTTAAAAATCCCTTTGCACTTTCTTCCCCCAAAATAAATACATTTCCTAGGTCGAGTCCCCGAATCAGAGTCAAGTTCCCCACAATGTTTGGGTGGTATGGATACTTGCCAGCACAGGGCAAAGCATGCTACAGTGAATGGAGTTACAGTCTTCAGAATGAATTATAGTATGTTATTCACGTGATTTACCACCTATAGTAAACAGGGCTTCACACATGGTGTATTTCTGCCGTGTTGGTTCGTTATTAACTGCAAAAAAGGGGAAATTCATTTAGAAGGCATGCCCATTTTTTATGAGGTAAAGCCTCCTGGAGATGCATGGCATTTTAAAGCAAACAAATTCCTGGGAGAGCCTTAGCTTACCACCCAGAAATGTGGCAAGGAATAAAAACATTTACACCAGTTTAATATGAATGGTTGAAAAAAATATCTATTGCACATTGAACATGATCTATGAAACCATAACCCACTCTTGTGTAGTAAGCAACAGAACCATTCACCTAACAGATTACTATTCGAGTTGACATTATTCTGCATCTTTTCGATCTTCTCTTGCCAAGTGCTGGAAACTGTCAGAGAAAGCCTGCCAGATACATAGGCATTGTTGGCCTGGGGGTTGAGAGCTCATAAGACTCTTCAAGGCAGAGGTTACCCCGTGACCCCTGTGCTACAAACGGCAGTGGAAATCAAAGGATGACAGCCAGCATAAACAGCGACTGCGTGTGGAGTGTCAAAGTCAAGACAAATAGAGGTGGGACTTCTCTGTCTCCTGCTCCTTTCTTTGGTCTATAAAATGGAGCTTATTTCTTCTCTTCCAGGAGAAGAAAAAGTACCATGTAGCTTTGGGGGGCCCCAGAAGTGCTTCTTGGTTCATTCTTATAGCATAGGTAGAATTTGACCTCAAAAATTATGGAGGGATGATTTTTGCTTAATCCTACTGTGGTTTGTCTGCTACACAGTGGATACAAAAGCTAGAAGGAATCTAGAAGATGTTTGGGTATGAATCTTTCTTCTTTCGCTGGTGAAGAAACGGATGCCTCACGGATTAATGAACTGGCTGATGTCAAACTCTAATTCAATTCAGGGCTTGTGCTAAGAAGCCAAATATTTTAAATCTGGTCACAGTGCTCTTTGCATTCTATCTTTCTTCTCTCTCTCTCTCTCTCTCTCTCTCTCTCTCTCACACACACACACACACACACACACACACCAAGTGGGCATGTGCACATGTGTATGCACACACACTTCCTTAGAATTGCTTTTTCTTTTAGGTAGAATCATTTAAAGTGACCCCGATCCCTTTATTGTTTTATTTGGAAACAGTCAAAGCAGTGCCCAGGTCAAGACACCATCCAGGGGCCAACACTCCTCACTGGTTTTATGATTCTGGGCCTATAGAACTCTTTCTTTTCAACTAATGCTTCAAAGTTTTCTTATGCAACTCACATTTGTCGAAGTCATGGTAACAAATTTGTACTTGGCCAGATTAACACAGTTTAGAAATTTTAGAAAATTAACTACTGCCCAATGCATTTGTGACATATTTAAATAAACCAGAGACGCCAACCCTTGCAAAAGCAAAAGATGTTCTTTTTCATGTGAAATATATAAGTTTTGACATTGCTGTAATTTTTAAAGTCTCAGGAATTTTATTCTGATGTTTTGTCTGACATCCCCAAACTCTTTAATTTAAGATCACTGTAGAACTCTTTGCTTGTATTAATTCTGTTTCATTTGTGTATTTTATACGTTTAGTGGTCATATTTGAAAAACATCTCTTGTGAGTGCTCTGTATAATTTTGGCAGAAAATTAGTTTTTTGTGTTTCTCTGATGATCCCCTGAGATCATTTTTGCATAAATCCAGCCTTCTATTTTCAGATACAAATCTGTTATACAGATGATTCTTCTTAGAAGGAAAGATGCATTTGTAGCTGAAAATGTAAATTACTTTTCATGGAAAATACCTCTCTGGGCCCCCATTTCCAAAACGTGATGATTGCATACTGCATGTTTCCCTGCCTGCTCAGGAGACTGTTTGCCTGACAATTAGAAATACCTTGGCTTTGGGGCAGGTAGAATGGGGTGACATAGCTGCTTCAGCTACATAGGGAAGTAGAGGTATTAGAGGGGGGAGGGACAGACAGGGCACAACCGTGGTGGTTACGTAGGGGGTGAGGCCTTGGTTGGTGAATTTGGGAATGGGGGAGCTTTGAGCGTTCTTTCTAACCTGAGCATGTTTGCAGAGTGCTTTCAGACGTGGCTCACTTAAGCATCTGTATTATCCCATGTTTGTAGTTTATCCTTCCTTGTGTTTTTGTGTGAAATAATTAAGTGTTTTTTCTGGGTGTCTTATGGAAGAAGACCTTTTGTGATGAACACCAACCCACCCCCCCCACCCCCTCATCTAGTTTTATGAACCAAAAGGAAAGATCACAAAGCATCTTCTAAAAATGATGCCCCGTCCCATACAATGCTTAGCATTTGAGGTACTTAGGGGCACTGCTGTAAAGCAGAGTGTAAAATCAATGCATCCAGATCTGTGCCAAAGAAAGACTCGAGTTTGAGAACTTTTACATCTGTTTTCAATAATTCCTCACATATGTTGCAGAATGTACGTTATCCATCTTGTTATCCAGGAAATAACATTTGTTGCAAACAGTTTGCCAATTCGTAATTTTATTGAATTTGTTTATCATGCTGTGGCTTCATATGAGGTCTGAAAGATGGTGATCTTTGGTGTCCCAGCTGTTGTAACATTCTGCAGTGGGGCCCCCATTCTGGGATGGCCTGGAGCTCGGGAGAGCCCGAGCTTTCTTCAAACTACAGTGTAAGAGCTGGCTTTGTTGGTCGGGCAGTTATTCTTGGGGAACACGGGGACTTTTGCTCGCACACTCCTCAAATCCAGTTCATTTTTCGCTTGTAAATACAGATTAGGGCCTGATGCACTGACTTGCACTCTGTGTGCGTCTTATACTCTCTTCTCTGAAACCCATCCAAGCTTTTGGACTGATTGCCAGTTTGGTTTGAGAAGACCCTGCAGCCCAGTGAAAAGAACTAACTCTTTCAGTCTATTTCAAACCCGAAGACAAGCTGCTGGCTTTCCACGGTGCAGCTAAGAAATACCTTCAGAAAAAAAAAAAAAAAGATAAGAAATAAAAATAAAAAGAAATACCTTCAGGCCGTGTAAATGTTATCATTTTCCTAATGAGTTGTTGTTAGGTGAAAAGCAAGTTCCATCTGGTCTAATTTTCTATTTTTCCTGTTTTCTGAATCTGGCTGTTTCTTTGCTGAGGTTCATGTTGTCTTTGCCAAAACTGGGAAGAACAAGAAAATTAAAACCTCTGCAAAGTGCTTTCAATCTGAATTATTCCTTAATATTTTAGTGGTTTGTTAAAACCACACGAATGTGATAGTGGGGCCATTTGGAAGTTATTGAGTTTCCTTGGAGATAGAACTTGGCATTTTCTAAACCAGAGTTTGCTTTTGTGGCCTGGAAGTTGAACGGCAGATATATTTGGAGAACTAAAGATTATTCCCCACCAAGAAGTTCTGTCAACCTGACCTTCTCCACTCTTATGACGCTGCACACACAGCAGTAATCTCCACAGAGGAGAGCAAATAAAGAGAAGAAATATAGCAGTACGTGTTGTTTTTACATCCTAAAGTAAATTCTCCAGCATGAAGGCTGACTGGGAATTTTCATCTCAGCCTTCTCATGAATGCAGCTTCTCTTCAGCTTGTCCTCTCGAGTCTGTTTTTATTATGGGTCTTTGAGGGAGGTAGTTCGGGTAGTAATTTACTCAGCCACACAGATAGGTGAGACGTGGAACTGGGAAACATGATGCTGAGAGAAGCCTTTTAGGGTCTTCTGGCCCTGCCATTCAGCCCAGAGCCTTTGCAGGTCCCACAGCGCTGGGCAAGGTTGAGGAATTAGGATTAGTTCAGGTGTAGTTAGAGGACACGTGTGAAGAGTAAACTTCTCTAGTGTGAGTTTCTGGAGTTTGTGTGGGTGTAGTGAATGTTCTCGAGTCAAAGGACCTGAGCTGGCCTGCTGGATCTTTTTGGAGTAATGACTCAGGAAGCTCTCGAAAGTCCTCAACAGGATCTTGGCCGTTGCTTCGCCTCCTCAGCCTTCCACCTGAAGCAGACATCCAGCTGAGTGCCCTCCAGGAGGCTCAGCCAACAGTCTGGCTTGACTCCTTTGACTAGGAGGCTCTAAGGACTTCTGGAAGCAGCCCAGATCCCTGCTGGGTAGTTCTGTTGTGGAGACTTGGCTTTGTTTTCTTCCTAAATGTGTGTCCTGGTTTCTTTTTTTATTACTGGGTCTTGTTGTTGATTAACGTGTATTAATTATATATGACACCAGTGTCCAGTATGGTATTTCTATACATGCATGTGGTGTATACCGAGGAAATCCAACCTCTCTTTAGCTAGCCCCGACTCCCACTTGCCTACTCTCTGGCAATCCGGGTGACAGTTCTCATTTGCTAGGAATGATAACCTTTCCCTCTTTGTGGCTGAATAATACTCCACTGTGTGTGTGTGTGTGTGTGTGTGTGTGTGTGTGTGTGACATTTTCTTTATCCATTCATCGACTGTTGGGTGCTCAAGGTGACTCCATGTCATAGCCGTGTGAACAGTGAATGCCCATGACGTGTGTGGGTGAGGGGCCTCTCTGTGGGATGCTGACTGCCTTTCCTTTGCTTACGCCCAGAGCTGTGAGCAGACCCCTATTCAGGCTTGTGAGGAAATTCCATCCTGAAGAACAACTGTCTTTGATTTAATGGCCCTGAAACTTCCTTCTGCTGCTCCACTGCTCAGATGAGCAGTTTGTTTTTACCATTCATTGATGAGAAAAAAGGAAAAATTCTAGTACATTAAAAAGCAAAGTCACTTTGTTGCCTTTATTTGTGCCTAAATCTAGTATTATGAGCAAACTTTCGAGATTAGTTGTAAAGAAGAAAATAGACTTCTTCCAGTTTCTTCCTTAGACTCTGTCAGCAACATTTTTGAGACATTCAGTAACTAACTGCTTTAGGTTTCCCAGCAGAAAGATTCAGACAAATTCATTAGATCATTTCAGTCTTCCCCAGACTGGGAGAGTCTCTGGCACAAGAGACACTGTTTTAAGGTGTTATATTCTGGTTAGTATCTTAGTTAGCACTTGATCTGCAAAATAAATGTTTGTTGAGTGGATATCAAATGTATACATTTCTGAACAAACTGCATGGTTTGTTGCTGAGAGCTTGCCCTAGGAAGTGTCTTCTGCTCCTTCCTGGTGTCCAGCCCATAGGCTTCAGTCTCGCGCCCTCTCTGTAGGTATCCGTAGCTCTTGGCATTTGTCAGTGGGGCCTAGTGGGAAACACATGGAGCACTCATTGGCCTTGCATCTGTTTATAAGGCTCCCTGGAAGGCAGCTGTGTTCACCCCACGCCACCAAGTCCAGGATCATTTGGGAAAATGCATCTGCAACTTTTCAATGTTCACTTGTTCATTTCCCCTCCACTGGGACGGCTGTGGGGGAAAAGGACCCCAAGAAATCTAGGCCCTAGTGTGTGCTCAGAGTCATGATTTTGATTCCTTCTGAGGGATTTTACCCAGCATCTCTTCTGATATTCTGCGCTGTCAGGGATGTGGCTACATCCCCAGGGACCCACATTTTTGTGTTCTTTGATTCTGAGATTTCATCTTTTGCAATTCTTGACTGAATAAAGTCACCATGCAACACAGGTTTTCCATGACAATTTCATTTTAAAACATGGTGTCCTTTTAATCTTTCAACTACCACCGTGTCTCGAAAATCCTTAATTTTAAGATCTAGTTTTCAAATCTCTTAGCCCACTTCTTGCATCTGAAAATAATACAGAACCTACTGTCTAACAATTTCTCAATTTTAATCAGAAAACATAGTTGTCCTGTTTCTTCCATGTTAGGGAACATCTACATGGCATCAGAAAAAGAGTTTTAGAGGCTCAGTATACATGTTAGATCCTGAAAGAGGAGACACTGGGGAAGTGGTGGTGGTGGTGTGCCTCATGCTGCAGGGTCTTTGCCTCGTGTGACTGTAGACCAAGAAAATAGAACTTTTTATTGCTGCTGTTAAGGGCTGTGATTTTTCCATAGGTGAGATTGCTTGTGGTGGGCGTCTCTTCTTCCTCAGATTGACTGTTCTGTCCCTGTTTGGGCTAGTTACTAGTTGCTATTGTAACAGTGTAACAAATTTAATACACCAGAGCCACACTGCTATAGTCTTAAAAGATTCACACCAGCTCTACAAGAAAAATACTTTCTTGTAGACACTCCCAAGACACTCCAAGACAAGTCTCAACCATTGTATGGCTTTAAGTCCAAAGCCTCATTTGTGTCTCATCAGTTCAAAAGTACCAAATCTGATCACTTCAGTGATCTAAATTAGGGATGAGCGAGACTCTGAGTATAATCCTTTTGGGGGCAAAATTACTCTCTGTGTACCTGTGAAAGTAGAAATAGCTTATCTGATCCCAAAATATGATGCTGAGATGGGCGTAGGAGACGAGTGATGGACGTTTCATTCAAAAATGGAGGAAGTGAAGACAGAAAGTAGTCAGATGCCAGTTCTAAACAGTTTTAGAATCTAGCAGGGCAAGCTCTATTTATTGTCAATGGCTGGGAATAGTCACGTAGCTGGCACCTGAGGATCTGGCTCTGGGCGTGCCCTTTTGTTCCTGCATTCTACCTACTGTGTGATCCTGCCTTTCTCATGGAAGGAAAGACATGTTTGCAACTAAATTGCTTTGTAACTCTGTCTTCCACTATAGAATTTTAGGTATTTTAAACTAAAGATTTCGTCATTTTATCCTCTCTCTCTTTCTCTTCCAGTGTGATAGAACAGTGTTTCTACCCAGGTAACCTTCATCCTCAGAAAGCTTGTAGTCTCTAATGTATGGAAGGGGGAGTCATTCCATGAAAAAAGAAGCTCCTGAGTGGGCCCTTCTAGATAATCCCGTCTCTGTTTCTAGTGTATAACAAGATGGTTGAGGGAAATAAATCGTATGCCCAACTCATTAATCATATGCCCAGTGATATGCTCATAATCTCTGCAAAGAGCCCACTGTGTGGGTTGGTATTCCAATATTTCCATGCTTCTGAGATGCTTCCCAGAGAATGTCCATTTGTACACTTGGCTTTCTCTTCAGCATCCTTCCCTGATAGCTCCTAATTTGAGTTTCCTTTGCAACAAGTACCAACTGCCAATTTCCCAAATCACCAAGTCTTGGTTGTTTTTTATTACCAGTAGTCTTCTAAATCCTTTCCTTCCTGAATTTTAGCATAAGATAACACCAGCCCATACCTTTCAAACTTTATCAAGAAGTCTCCGCCAAATATCCAACTTCATTGCTTACAAGGTCTGCTCTCCGTATAACTGTGCTACACAATTCAGCTAATTTTTCTGCCATGATACAACAAGAATATCCTTTCTTCCACTGTCCAGTAACACAACTTTTAATTCCTTTTGAAGTCTCTCCACTACCATCTTTAGTATATATATTTCTAGTAATCAGGATGATATGGGTATTTTTTAAGAACTATTCCTCATTTCTTCACTAGCTCAACCATTAATGTCTCTGTGTTACTGCTAGTAGCCTGTTTAAGGTAATCTGAGGTCCTTTTGTCATAGTCTTCAAAGTTCTTCTAACATCTTCCCATTTTTTTGTTTTGTCTTTTTGAAATAAGGTTGGTTGTACTGTGTAATTCAGGCTGGCCTTGAACTCACTTTTTAGCTCAGGTTGGCTTCAAACCTGCAGTGATCCTCCTGCCTCACCCTCCTGAGTGCTGGAATTACAAGTGTGTGCCACTACTCCTGACTGCTTCTTCCTATTTTTTAATTCCAGAATCATTTCCACAGTTTAAAGTTTTTATAGCAGTTCTTGAATTTTAGATATCAAAAGCCATCTTAGTTTCATGTTGCCACAGCAAATAAATTATTATAGATCCAGTAGCTTGTAGGGATACACACCTCAAAAGTCCAAAATGAATCTTTTTTGGGGGGAGGGAAGCTCTCAGAGGAAAATATGTTTCCTGCCTTCTGTAATTTTTAGCAACTATCCATAATCCTCATTTTGTAGCTCCTTACTCCATCTCTGAACTACATTACCTTGCCCTCTGTTTTCTTTGTCACATCACCTTTTCCCCTGATGCTCCAACTCCTCCTAAGTTTTTCTTGCAAGGGCTATGGTAACTATTTGGAGACCACCTGTGAGCTTCAGGGTAATTTTGTCATCTCAAGATCTTATCCTCAGCCATCCTTTTCTATACAAAGTACAGTCACATGTTCTGGGAGTTAGTCCATGGACTTAGTTGGAGTGGTTCCAAATTATTCAGTCACCGACCGTCAGGATTTCCAAATGTTAACAGACCCATCAATAACATGTAGTGAATCAATTTAGGAATCATAGCACTAGCTTCCAGTCTCACGTGGGTCACTAGAAATCTTAGAACAAGCCATGTTGCCTCTTCGGGCCTCTATTGCATCAGGTGTGAAATGAAGGGATCAAATTGAGAGGTCATGAAATTCCTTTAGGACTCTCTGCTGTTTTGATTCTTGAGTTCTGTATGTTCATTGTAATAAGTGTTTCCTTAGAAATGAAAGAAGATGACTTCCAGTTGGTTGTCAAGCAGTTTGCAGCATATTAGAGAGGGGCATCACTTGAGGGCCAGGTTTTAGTTGAGGTGACTGTGTGGCTTCCTATTGTCCATGCCAACTGTGGCTCATACATAGTGGACACTTATTGGTCACCTCAGAGCATGCACAGTAGCAAGCATATACTCTTAGAAGGTGCTAGGATTGAGTTCTGGAAAGAAAACATCACTATCTAATGTGCTGGGTTGCTGAATGGCTCAAATAGAAAAAGCTAAGGTCTCAATACCAAGTTTTTATGCATGTTGGGGTGAAAATTATGGCTGTGGAAGGATAGAGAGATATTTCAAGAGTTTGTGGCTCTGGTAGGAGAAGAAAACCTTTGCAGGACATGTGCAGTGGCTCTGGCTGGACTCCTGCAGCTGAGGAGGAGGTTGCTGCAGCCAACACACATTGTAGAGCTCTGGACAGCTGGCAGTGATGCCTGGTGCTAGGTCCTATGTCTGGCGAACTAGAGCAATCAACTCAAGCCATGGCCTCCAGAAGAGTGAGTCAAGGAATTAAGTGCTGAGTCTAGAAGTATTTACACGTGGAAATCGAGTTTCTCAGCTTGTCCTATGGGATTTTGTACCCTGGGACTCATACACAGGACTTTTTTTTCTTGAAAAAGGACACTTGTTGTGATGATGAGAAGGATGCAGGATTTTCTATACTGATCTACAAAGCAATGTCATGTGTTTTCAGTAAGAGGAGTCTTCTATTCTACACCCAGATGGGCACCATCTCCACAAGCCTTTATTGTTTGACTCATGTCTTTTCCCTATATCTAGAAATTCCTGTCCACATCTTTATCTGCCACCAATATTCTCTATGCTCCAAGGATGGCCCCTATGTCATACTTATATAAATAATCTTTCATTC
>PVKN010007495.1:0-26566 GCA_004027915.1 Capromys pilorides | reverse complement strand
TCTAATCATTACATTTATAAACTTTAATATGAAAATATTTGTTAATTTAAACATCAAGTTATAAATTAGTAGCTGCCGTCAGCCTATGAAAATGCACTTTGATCTTTTCATGTACCCTTACGGTAGCTGTCCCAGGGACAGGAACCAGCCACCTCAAGTGTAATAATAGTGAAACTTCAATTGCTTTTCAAAAAATAAATTCAAATATTTTCATTATTTTATGGCTTTAGTTAAGCAGAATCATGTTCTATAAATTATTATAGTCCACAAATCTAGTTTTCCTTATGTAATTAAGACACTGGACCATGATTCTAACTTACAAATCGTAGGCATTCAGTGTGGGTTTGGTGTGATACACCATTTTGGATATTTATTTATTTATTTATTTTGCATTTGGTACAGGGTCTCACTATGCAACTTGGACTCATAGAGATCCTCCTGTTTTCAGCCTCTCCAGGGCTGGGATTAGAGGTGTGGGCCACCATGCTTGATTTGGGTGGCTGGCACAGTGCACCCAGCATAGCATGAGGTACCGGTGATCAAACCCAAGTCCTTGCACTTGCCAGGCAGGCACTTAGTCCACTGAGCTATCTCCCTAGGTCCTCCCCATCTTTAATTTTGATCTTTATTTCTATTTTTGGTTTCTTATATAAGAAAAACCATGTGGCGTTTTCTCTCTTTGGACATAATATGGATATTTTGGAGGGATTTCGTTGCCTTGTGTTCTCGTGTTTTCTATGTTGCACGTGTGTGTTTGTGCTGAATCCTGTTGGTTGCATGCCGTGGAAGCCATGTTGCTTGTGTGGTGACCTCTGTAAATGTCTACCTTTCAGTGATGCCATCTGGGTGTGGCTGTTAGCCTTTGCCTGTGTCCCAGGTTCCAGCCACCTCTATTTATTTGAGAGAAAAGATTATGATATATTTGGCTCCATCCTCATATTCTGAGAATGAACCCCAGTATTGTTAATGACAGCAAAGCCATCTAAAATACTGGCATCCTGCAAAAACTAATTGACAGCAAGTATGTCACCTTGGTTACTGTAATAAAACCAGCAGTGATGACGACATCAAAGGAAACAAAATGTTCACTAACCCTGACAGCCATCCTTTAGCCATGGACAAGAGACCTGCAATTATAAGCTCGAAGACAAATCAAACATTGACCTATAAACTATCTACTAAATGGAACATCTTTACTTCCTCTAGCAATAGAATAATTTTTTCATCAATAGTGGCATAGAGTTAACAAGCAATCTAAAGATTCATAAGTCTTTGTAGTTGTACTAGTAAAGATAGAGGAGATGGGGAGGTGGACAATGAAGAAAGATAACATTTGAAAAATTAATCAATGGAAATAGAAAGAAGAAAGAAAAATGAGATTGGGTCTGTGCGTACAAGGCTCCTCTTTCCGTTCATCCTAGGCTGTGGTCCCTGCCCAAGCCGCAGCCTGCACTCGCTGACAGTGGTCGTGGGACAGGCAGTCAGCCTTCTGGACTCTCCTGAATGTAGGCCACTAGGCTGGGCTTCAAGTAGACTATTGGACTTCATGTGGATGCTTGCTAGGCCTGATTCTCCCTTCTGGTCCAGGTATTGTGCTGGTTGGGGGTGTGTGTGGGGGGACTTGCCAGGTAGCTCAGTTGATTAAAGCACATGATTTGGCAAAGTCACTCAGGTGCTGGGGACTGCGGTTGGATCCCCACCCCTACATGGAACATGAGACCTGTCCTTAAGGCAGCCTGAGCCAGCAGGAAAAATAAAAAAAGTCCTCCTCAAGTTTTTAGGGCCAGCCAAATAAGTCAGCGGAGTAAAGCGCCTGCAAGCAGTCCCAGGAGCTGGGGGTCCAATCCCTGGCCTGCTGTGCCGGTCCCGCCCCCAGCGCACCCTGAGATGGCAATTGAGACTGGGCGCTTGTAATCCCAGCTCTTGGAAGGCTTTAAACAGTTGGATCATTAGGAGTCCGATCTAGTAATGAGACCCTGAACACCCTGTAGACCCTTCCCCCCCCAAAAAATAAAAAGTCCCGGTTGAGGATCATGTGAGTCAGTTGGTTGGAGTCTCTCTTGCTCTACGCCAAAGGGAAGCAGAATGCAGCGCCGACTTGGGATTGTTGAGCGCGTGCTCTGCTGCGGCGGCGTCCTGGTGCCCTGAGCCCCCACCAGCTTCCCTCCCGGGGTGTTGGCCTCAGCACGTCCCAGCTGGCCAGTTGCTTGGTGCCTCTGCTGTCACGTGCACAGGGGAGGCCAAATGAGGAGGCTTGGTGGATGGCCGAGGCTGGGGCCAGTGCCACGGACAGAGGTGGGTTCTCTCCATAGTGGCCTGTTGTATCTTTAGGACCTTTAAGGACTTTTTCTTATTGGGAGTGAGATTCCCTGAGATGCTCAAGATGGTCAGGCTGTTATTCCACGCGCAGGACCTCCTAGTTAGAAACACCCTGTGCGGGCAGCTAGTGGTCCCATGAGTGGCCCTGGGGACTGGCTGACCTGCGGTGCTTCGGGGCTGGCCGGCACCCCGCAAGCTGTAACCTAACGGGAGTGGAGACTGTAGCTGGCTGCCCAGGAAGGCTGAGGCTCCAGGGGGAGGCAGAGGGGCAGGGCCTCACTTTTCAGTGATTTAGTGAGTGACTGGGAATAGAATTTTGTGGAACTAAAAAGTCTGATTCACAAAGGTCAGGATAAATTTATCCTCACAACGCAGTTTTTTAAATGCTAAAGCAGAATGAGGACCATAGGACCCTGGTGTGTTGGCCTGGGATAGCGTCCTGGGTCTGCCCCTTGAAGTTCAGTGGGTTTAGTGATATGTGTTGTCAGAATTACTTTGGCTATGTTCTAGCATAGTAAATTCATCGAAATGAACCCTCCTTTTGAGCCACTTAAGGTCCTAGGCACAGCTATCTTGGTTTCTCTGGACTTCTCTTTGTTAGCGTGTAGTTTCTATTAAAATGGAGCATATAACTTAACTATGAAAAGTTGCCATAAATTGTACGGATTTAAAGCTTTGAAGTCTATACATAGTGCTAATCAAATTCTAATGGTTTTAAAAATCGCTATTGTTATTTGGCCTTGAAACTGTAGTCTTCTTTTGCAAATGGAGAGGGGTCTGCAGATGCGTGAGGGACCAAAAAGATTAAGGCATGCTGAGTGCATGGATTTGCTCCCTAAGATGCTGTGCACTCCAAGTATGTACTAACGAAAACTAAAAATAAGCAAGTAAACACATAGAAAGTGTATGCTGTAAAACCATGGGTATACTGATGAGGGAGTTAAAGCAATGAACAAGGACTGACCTTTATTGTCTTTCCAATCTGAATCGAAGACACAGTAATCTACTACAAGGGCTGGAAACCAGATAACTTCCTTAGTTACTAAATAAACCACTCTTTATTGGAGATTAGGTAGATTTTATAGTTGAATTTGAAACTGGCATTTCTGTCAGTCCAGTTATTTGGGGAAAATCATTGTAGGTTTCTGCACACTACAGTGGGAAGAGACTCGTTTGATCTGTGATGGTGACTGTAGCGAGACTTTTTATATGGAAAAAGAAGATAGTGCTCACCATGCTTTTGCCATTGAGAGTTGGAAACATTCTTTCCCTTATTGTATTTTACACATTGAGATTGTTTGAAGATTTCTGTATACTCACAATGAACTATCCAGAAGAGAGATTAAGACAGTCTGACTTACAACAGCTACAGAAGAATATTGAGGTGTACATTTATCCAAGAAGATGAAAGGCATAAACTGGAAACTAAAAAGCATTGCTGAAAGAAATTGAAGAAGACATCTGTGTTTTTATGGAGTAGAAGAATTTACATTGTTAGAACACCCATGCTAACCAAAAGTGACCTGCAGGTTCAGTGCAATTCCTAGGAAAATTCCAGAAGCATTCTTCACAGATAGAGAAAAAGAAGAAAAGTCCTACAGGTCTATCTAAAGCCAGGAAAGACTCCAAGCAGCAAAAAAAGTCTTAAGCAAAGAAACCAAGATGAAGATATCATGCTGCCTGACTTTAGAATAAACCACAAAGCTATTGCAATCAAAACACCATGTAACAACTATAAAGGGCAGAAATATTGATAATGGCATAGGGCAGACTACGGATCTAAACACCCACTTACAGTCTTCAACAAAGTCCACTTGCCTCTGACAACACTGCTGAAAGCACACAGTGGGGAAATGATAGTTTCTTCAATAAATCATATTGGGAGAACTGAATGTCCACATAGAAAAGAGTGAATCTGACTTTTATCTCATAATGTATAGAAAAATCCAGCCCAGATGGGTAAAAAAACAAATGTAAAACCTGCTAGAAGAACATATGGAGAAAAAATTCTTACATTGGGCTGGTTAGTGATTTTTCAATATAATCTCTAAAGCACAGACCATACTTGCAAAAATAGACAGATGGAATTGCATGAAAAACCATGAGTTTCTGCGTAGCAAAGGAAACAAAATGAGGAGGTAATCTATGGAGCAGAAATGATTTTCAAACCATACATTTAGTAAGAAGTTAGCATATAAAATATCTAAACATTCCTGGGACTAAATATTCAGAAAAGTTGATAAAGGAACTTTTAAAAGAAATCATAAACAGTACTTAGAAGGCTCAGGCAGACAGCTCACGGAGTTCAAAGCTAGCCAGGGCTACATGGTGAGTTCAAGGCCATCCTGAACTACGCATTAAGACCCTGTCTCCAAACAAACAAACAAACAGTGTACAAATGTTTGAAAAATAGTAACATCACTAATCATCAGAAAAATGTAAATGAAGCCCACGAAGTGATATAGTTTGTACTTTGTCAGAATGACTTATAAAAAGGCAAGTGATGACAGATATTGGTGAGGAAGTAAAGGGAAACCTTTTATGCTGTAGATGAAAATGCACATTTGTACAGCTACATAGAAAATAGTATGAAACTTCTTCATACAGTGAAAAATAGGAGTGCTACAATATCTAGTTATCTCACCTATGTGTACAATTCTACAGGAAATGAAATCCCTATCTGTTTTTGATGAACAGTAGGCATTTATTTGTTTCCTGCTTCAGAAAACTGGGCAGTCCAATATGGTGGGGTGACTTCTAGGAAGCGCTGTCTTGCTGTGTCATAACATGGGAAAGCTGTCACATGGTGATGAGAGGAACAGGTATAGGAGCAGGAGACAGAAGACCAGAGAGAGGAGAGGAGATAAGGGCAACAAGACTGAATCTCTCCCTCTTGTAGTTAATGTACTTATTGACACTGGCCTTAATTAATTCATGGTGGCAGGGCCCTTACGACCTGATCACCTCGTGTAGGTCCACCTCTGACCACCGTTATGGTGGTAATTAAATTTCTTTATTCATGAAGTAGTTGTTGCTTATTGATTTTTAATGAATAAACAAAAAGGGTTAGCATACTTCATAAGGTCATACTTTTTCAGTTTATTACCACAGGTGTGCACTACAAAATGTTCACATTCTTCATGGGAAGGCAGTACACGTACATAACACATCTAATTTTTTTATTTTTTAAATAATGCAAAATGATAGAAAAGACGTTAGAAATGATGCAAAATTTCATTGAACAAAGTAATAGGAATTCGACAATGGTTGTTGTACTGCATAATGTTGTCATCAAATTAATTGTTTATGTTATAAGATATAAACTTGCAATGTTAGTTTAAAAAGTTTTAGGAAATTAAAAAGAAGAAAAAAATTGAAAAATAAAAAAAAAATTTAAGCTTTCACTGCTCCTTTCATTAGACCAGTAGAAATCAACAGTATAATTATCCAAATTCTCCTACATATATACATATCTTTTTCCCTTCACTATTTTGTCCTTTTTCTCATTCTAGTTCTTTTTCTCATTGCACAGATTCTCTCCCTTTCAAAGTCTCTATTGTACCTTGCAGATTTTCTTTGCTCTTTCTGGTTCTCACACTAGTGAGACAATATGGTGTCTGCACATGAGGGTCTGATTTATTTCACTTAACGATACAGTCTCTAGTGGCATCCATTTATCTACAGAAACCTCAAATTTATCTTTTTCGCAGCTGAGGAATACTCCTTTGTGTAAAAACACTACACCTTTTCTATCCATTCCTCAGTTGATAGGCATTTGGATGGTTTCCAAGACTCAGCTATGACTAATTGCACTGCTGTAAACGTGGGTGCACATATATCGCTGTGATACAATATTTTCAGTTCCTTTGAAAAAATAATCAGGAGCGTAATAGGTGGCTTGAATGGGATCCCCAGTCCTAGCTTTTGGAGGAATGTCTACATTGATTTTCACAATGGTTATACCAGTCAGCACTCCTGCCAACAGTGGAGAGGGGTTCTTTTTCCCCCACAGCCCCTCCAGCATTTGTTATTGGTTGATTACTTTCTTTTTTTTTATTATTGCCATCTCAGCCTTCCTTGTGGGGGGCAGGGCTGGTGCAGCATGTGGTGCAGGGATTGAACCGCCATCCCTGTGGTTGCCTAAGCTTTTCTAAGCAGACGCTTTAGACTGCTGAACCATCTTGCCAGCCCGTTGGTTGATTTCTTGATGATAGCTATTCTTTCTGGCATAGGTGATATTTGAGAGTTGTTTTAATTTGTTTCTCTTGAATGACCAATGATGTTGAATATTTTTTTCATATATTCATTTCCATTTGCATCTCTTTACTTGTGGAGTGTAGATTCATTTCAGATGCCTATTTTTTGGATTTGGGTCTTTAAATTTTGGAGACCTGATTTTTTTTTTTTTTTTTTTTTGTATATTCTAGATAGGAATCCTTTGTTTGAGGGACAGTCAGTTGTAATTTTTCCCCAATTCATGGGTTCTTTTTATTCTATGATTTCTTGTGATGTGCAGAAACTTTTTAAAAAAATGAGATCCCAGTTGTTGATTTTTTGAAGTATTTCCCATGCAGTTTGGTTTTTGTTCGTCAACTTTCTACTTACCCCTATGTCTTTAAGATTTAATTCGTTTTTGAATCCTCTTTTCTGTCCCTTCCATCTTGCCCCCTGCAGCCCATCCCTGACCCACCCCTCCACGGCTGTCCTTTCTCTTCCTTTTGCACCCCGTTGGAGTGCACAGAGCTTACATTCCCTGCGCGCCATTGGTGCACGTGTGTAGCACATCCCATTCTTCTGTTGTTCATTGCTTATCTCTTCCTTTCCTCTCCATGGCCTCCGTCACCTGGTGTTACTACCCTTTGGGAATGATCAGTCTCCCTATCCCTACTATTTTTTATTTTTCTCTTCATTGTTACTATGGGCTTCTTAGAAACAATGTGATGGTTAAGCTCGTAAATCTGATTTACTTCACATAGCATTGTGGTCTGAAAGTGTATTCATTTTCCTACAGATGCGTCAGGTTCATCTTGGCAGAGTTCTCCATGTTGTGTATGATAACATTTTCTGTATCCGTTCATGTGTGATGGATATGTATGTGAATATTGGAGCAGCCATATATATATATATGGCTGCTCCAATATTCAAGTATTATGAATTGTGCTGCTATAAACATGGGTATGCATGCACTTCTGAGAATCAACACATGGGGTCAGATTAAATTATAAATATTTTTGCTTGGCAAAAGAACAAAACAGAATGAAAAGACAACCTACAGAATAGAAAAAAAAATGGCAGTTAATCCTTAGATAGAAGATTAATACCTAGGACAAATAAAGTACTAAAAACACTTAGACCTCCCAGTACAAAAGATCTAATCACAAATGGGCAAGCAAAATGAGTGGACGTCTCATAGAAGAAGTACAATTGAGCAATAATGTTTGAAAAATATGCTCAACATCGTTAGTCATTATATTAATGCAAATTAAACCAACACTGAGATTCCATTGTACCCCTGAAAGAATGACGTCGTCAAGAAATCAAGTAGTAATGCTTCTGTAAGGCAGCAGGGCCAAACTCGTTCTTCTGTATGGCTGGTGGGAATGTAAACTAGAGCAGCCATTCCGGAAGTCAGTACGGAGATGCCTCAGAAAGCTAAAACTACAAGTGTCGTTTGACCACGTTGTTTCCCTTCTAGCTGTCTTCATGGAAGAGTTACATCAGAATCTTGAAGAGGAATCTGTACTTCTGTGTGCACCGCAGCATTATTCACAGTAGCTAAACTGTGGGGGAGAAATTGCATGTCCATCAGTGGATGAGTGGATAAGGTGAAGTGGGGCGAAATTCCACGCGAGACACAAAGTTAGGGCAACGGAGTTAATCCAAAAGACCGGCAACCACTGAAGACTCTGCCTAGCATGTCAGAAAATGTCAGCCCCGTCCCTTCTTGGTTCTCTGTAAAAACACCGTTTTAGTTTGCGTGGCAACCCCCATGGAAAGTTACAGAGGTTGATTTGGGCGGTCGCTCTGTTCTTCCAAAGCAGCTGGGCCAGGCCCTTGGTGGGGCTGTGGCTGCAGTGGACGTCTCTGTGCTCTGAGAAAGTGCTGCCATGTGAGGTGCGGGGCTCAGGCGGCTCCTGGGCCACCCTGCATGCCATGGCCAGGCCAGGCGAGGCCAGGCACCAGCAGCAAACTTAACCACAGTGACATCATGCTTTACCATACCTTTCATTGTTTGTTCTGTTTGTCCCTTTTTATAGCCTTCTGGTCTGTCTTCCTTTTTTTTTTAGTGCTTACAGGGTTTTGACTAGGAGGGAGCATGAGACAACTGAGCAGGGTCCTTTGGAAAGATGCCTCAGAGGCTGTCTGAGTCGTTCTTATTTCTAGAAGCTAAAATGGAGTTACTTATGTTAGTATAAAATTATAAAATTAATGTACTGCGGGCCGCCGTCCCCCTATAAAGAAATGGAAGTGTAAATACATGATAGAATACCACTAGGTCTTAAAAAAAGAAAGGCATTTTATTGGTGACAAGACAGCCAGGCCTGGAGGACATAATGCTAATGAAATAAGCCAAGCATAGACAGAGACTCTGCGTAATCCCACTTACATGTGTAATCTGAAAAGAGTGAATCCACCAAAACTGAGAGGAAAACGGTTAGTCACTGTCTAGATAACGCAGAAGAAGGGAGGAGACGGATCAGCGGTGCCAAGCTTCAGTCAGATGGGCTGAGAGGGTGTTGGAGGCCTCACATACAGTGTGATGCGTGTAGCGACCGTATGTTATACTTGGATTTGATGAGAGTAGATCGTATTCTCACCATGTGTTTAAAAATGGCAGCCGTGTGAGGTGATGGAGATGGTGCCTGCTGTGGCACTCATGTCACTGTAGACGCATGATGTCACTCTATATAGTTTACTCTGCGTAGCAAAACATCATGCTGTGCTCTTTAAAAATACACATTTTCATGTGTATTCTCAGTTACACCTCACTAAAAGGGAATTTGACCACATAAAGAAAATGCCAGTCTGACCCTGTTTTCAGTTCTCGCAGCCTTAGTGCTGCTCCATACATACTGCATTGAATTACATACTATTTTAAAAATAAGTGAGTCTCTGTTTCCCACTCTTCCTTTCCTTCTCTCTCCATCTTTCCTTCTCTCTTTTCCTCTCTGTAACTACGTATATGAGGAGTATATAGCATTTTGCTCAAATCCATAGAAATTGTTCCTGCCTCGCCATATGAGGCCACTACGCCATCCTAGTAGTCCCATGCTTAAAGTTGAATATTTTGATGTTATTGCTTTGGAGCTGCATTATTATTTGTTAATAATTGCTTTAAAATTCCACAGGTTATTTTTTCTAGTGAGATGGTCAGACTCTGCATACAATAAAAGTAGAAAACATTAAATAAATGCCTGTTTTAAACTCAAGCATTCTCCAATTAAAAAGACCCAGTGCAGCATGGCATGTTACAGGGAAGGTGCCATAGAGCTCGGTGGATGGTTTTCAAAGCTTCCTTTCTCAGCTTGTTTTCCTCTGAAGAAGCCATCGTCTTTGTCCTGCTTGGAAGAGAAGCTCAAGTCACGTTGATTTATGTCCACGTAAGAATCACTGTGATCGTCATCCAGAAGCAGAGCGTAGTGCGCAGGGTTGGGTATTAGGATAATGTGGCTGGTAAAAGCCTTGTGAATTTTTGAATTTGGAAACTGATATTTTGTGGTTGATTATGCAATACTTAGAAGGAGAATCAACTCAGAAAATCACCACAAAGCTGTTGTGGCTGTACAGTTTCATTGATTGCAAGATTAACAGTGATTCGTAGTAAATCCTAAAGGCTAACTACATGCTGGGGACAACCCAGGAGCTGTGTCATTTTGGGGGCCTTGTGCTTCTGAGTTGAAAGTGTGTTCTTCCAAGCACTGTGTTTTATTTTTTATATTTGATTGGCAATAGGAGGCTTTATTGATAATTGCTTAATATACTGGAATTAATTTAATCTGAAGACTTTAATGATAACAAAAATGAGGCAAATTTATTCTTTTGTGGTTTGAAACTTGCTTTTCTGGCTGGTGCCAGAACTGAGTCTCGCAGCAATAATCAGAGGAGCTCAGATGTCTCTCGGAACATTATATAATTATTGATATGAAAAGAAAAGTCAGAACTGCTGATTTCACAAATTGGGAAACATGAATGCAAATGGTCCAGCGACCTGCCTCAAAGTCATGACTGCTGCCTACTTAGGAAGCTGCAAATGTTATCTTTTACTGTTACCTTTTTTCTAGCCCTCTCACTGGAATCGAAGACTTTCACTTTGCCCTGGACGGAGGATGCTGTGGTGGAGAAGCATGAGATGTGTTGTACCTAGGTGTCTCTGGGTAGATATCAGGTTGTCTTAGGTCTTTTTTACTTAATTCTCGAAAACTGAAAGAACAGTATTTCCAGAGCTTTGTGAGAGCAAAATTTTTTTTTTTTTTTTTTTTTTATTTGTTTGCTTGTTGTGTTTATTTGTTTCTTTATTTATTTATTTTGTGGCTGGCTCAGCCTGCCCTGGTGGTGGCGCTTGCGCAGCATGTGGTGCCGGGGATCGAACCGCAGTCCCTGCAGTTGCCTGAGCCTTCCTACGCAGGCGCTTTAGACCACTGAACCATCTCGCCGGCCCCTGTGAGAGCAAAATTGATGTGAGTTCAGAGCAGAAAATGTTGCAGCTTTGAAGGACAAAGTTGTGTGTTATACGTACAGTGCTCTGTGTGTGTGTGTGTGTGTGTGTGTGTGTAGCTTGTACATTTGGTGCCTGTTGTGCCACTGATTTAGTGTTTCTGTGGTTCCTCTCTTTATCCTTCTTCTGTCCCTGTGAGTCCTATGATGACTCAGGAAATGACTTTAGACACCACGTTCCGATGACTTCTGAATCTATATCACCACCTTTGATTTCTTTTAAGATCAGATTCTCAAGTGCCAGCCACATACTGGCCACTTAATGTGACAGTCCCGTGACAATGACAATTGCTGGTTTTGGAGTTGAATAGGAGCCATCATGCTCCAACTACAACCATTTCCACTCAGTTCCTCAAACTGGAAACTTTGGATTTGACTGGATTCCTTTGTTTCCGTTTCTTTTCCTTTTTGCAAGTGGCTTATCCGTGACCAGGTTCTTTGGGTTCTGTCTTCTAATTGTTTCCTGAAACTCACTGCTCCCACCTATTCCACCACCTCTCAGAGTTCTGAGGCCCACACTGTATCCTTGCTGGCCTCGACAGGATGACTGGTGGAAAATATGTTTGTAGGGAGAGAAACAGATGTAAATATGATCAGGGTAAACTGAGAGTTCATGGCGAAAGTGCTGTAGGTATGGAGAGCTGAGAATTATGGGTGCGATCAGGCCTCCTTAGGTACTCTCTGCAGTGATGCCAAACCTCTGGCCCTGTGCCGCATTGGGCTGTAGCATTGGCACCTCCGAAAGGTCACATCACTGATTTAGAGAAATCACCTTGCAGAGAAGGTCTTGGGTCTTGGGTCTTGGGCAGGCAAATGAGGGGAACAGCTTGAAGCAGGAGGGTTCGGGTCAGGTGTCCCCCTTTCTGCTGCCCTGCCAACATGGGTGGGAGGAAACGCAGGCACATCTCAGCCTTTAATTCTGTGTGCAGTGGACTTGACTCATCAGGATGGAAAGAAAGCACAGGGTCTCTCTTATCACTGGCAGCCATGACCGTGCTGGGTTCTTCTTCCTGAACTCATCCTGTTCCCCTAGATGAGACAGCAAAGCAGGAAGAGAAGGAGCTGGGGTGGGAGGCTGAGTGGGGTCAGTCGCCCTGCCTTGAGCTGTGGTCCTGTGCGAATGAATAAGCTGCAAATCCTCGGTGGTGGTGGGATCGAGGGGCCTCACTGTCCACCCTGCTGGGCTGCAGGACAGCTGTGCTCTGCAGGGTCACCGTGCCTCTCCATGCAGGTCATTTGGGCTCCTTGGTGTCCCTTCTTTCGTGGGAAGCCAGCCGGACAAGCGAGGTCTCTGTCGCTGTTTGAGTGAGAGCTGAAACTAGTGGTCCGATGGGATAATGGTGGTTTAGGCCTGTCAAACTGATGCTTAAAATTCATAAAATGTAATATAAATGCAGATGATCACCTGAATGGCCACACTTCTCAGAGCTTTCCCTATTTTCCTTCCTTTTCTGTCTTCAAATAATCTTCCACAGGTTCACAGGAGAAAATTTTCTGAAATGCACGTTCTTCTGTTTTTATAAAAAAAATGGTTTTCCCTTACCCACACTTTCTTCCATCATATTTTCTACCGTAGTGACTTTTACTTTTCTTAGTGATGCTCATTGTAATCTAGTCTCTTAATCCCTTCTTCCTTTCATCTGAAGGCTAACCTTTATGTGATATTTAATCTAAAAACAAAATCAAATTGAAAAACAACAAAAATATTACAGCTTAACTCTACAAATCTGACTTCAAAAGCCATAGAGAATGAATGGAGATTTAATGCAGCTTCTTCTATGCATACCAAGCACAATATTACCTGGAACTTTGGTGAGCATCTTTTCTTCTAAAGTTCCACTTGTCGGGCAGCCAGCACAGAGTTCTGAATTCCTTCTCTCTGCTCCTGCCCTCGGGCCACCTCCCCTGGGCTCTGACACCTGTGCCTGTCGTTTGCACATCGGTGTGTTCCTCTCAGTGTGTTTCTCTCCGCTTCTCCCTGCATCCTCATCAGCCACCTGCCTCGCCAGGTGAAGCGTGCTACTTAGGCTCTCCCTGCCTGATGGGAAGAGAAATATGATAAATACTTATAATTTTAATTTGCTTTTATCTACCAAATTAAAGTGAAATAATGAAGATTGTTTTAGTTACTCTTCTCTCATTGCTGGGACAAATACCTGACACCCAAAATGAAGGAAGGAAAGGCTTATTTAGCTCACAGTTACTGAAGGTTTCAGTCCATATTCAGCTGGCTCCATGGCAGACTGGCATATGGCAGAGTGCAGCAGTTCATGGCAGCGGGACAGCAACAAAATGGTGACAGAGGCAACTGACCAATCAGGGGAGCAGAGAGCAGCACAGAGAGTCTGTCTCTCTGTCTCTCTCATATTGCATTCAGGCTCAGTGCCTCAGGATATCTGCCTCAGACCACACCCACAATCCCAGCAGTACTAAGATCCATAATCCCAGCAGTACTAAAACACATAGTCCCAGTGGATCATGAGTTAGTCTCAAACTCTAGAAGTCCCCGCCCCATGACTGCATGAGGTTTTGAGGGGACAACTAGACACAAACCATAACAAAGATTGTGTATAAATTAGAGTAAAGTTCACACTAGATATAGTCATTCTCAGAGAATTATATTTTGTATGCTTCCTTGAGGAAGTAGAAAGGGGAAGTGTTGGAGCTGGGGGACTTGTGTCTCATCCGCCCTACAGCTGTCTTATATCTGAGCCAGACTGAGGAGAAACTTACGTTAACTATGGTAGAACTTACAGATTATTGTCATATCTTAAAATTGTGAATATTGAGTGGATATTTGGACATGATTTTGGCGACAAGAAATTTTTTTTTTTTTCCTAAAACTTTGAATGAAAACTGTGGGCCTGAGGTCACAGCCCTGAGGTTGAACCAGTTATGGCAGACAAGAGCAGATGGTGTTGCTGGCTGGGCAGAGTGGGGGAGCTGAGTGTGTGTGGTGCAGAGGGGTCCGGGCCAGAGAGTGGGGACACCCTGTCTAGACGGCAAATACTGTGTCAGCTTTTTTCCTGAAGAGGTACATTCTTAGGGTGATGGAATCAACAGGTTTCCATGTCACTGGCCTACCGTGTCCAGCTGCTCCAGTCCGTCTGTCCCACTCAGCCCCGCCTAGGGGCCCCTTCCTGTCACCCATGGCAGCTGTACCACGTGCTCCCAGCTCAGCGCCCTTTTGAAGGCATTCTTACCCCTGGGGCGCTCTCTTTCCTTTCTCCCCTGGGCAAACTCCTGATCCAAAGCCTTATGAATCTTGACTCTAGGTTCCGCTGGGGACAGTTCCCCATGCGGTCAGGCAGCCCCTTGGATTTGCGGGTCTCATAGCATTTCTCGCATGGGATTATTGTCCTTCCTGCTCTTTATGTAAGCTGCCTCCTGCTTCCTCACATCTCTGTATCCACGGTGATGAACACGGATAAGGCAATTGCCTTTGTGTCTTGTACATTTGCTGGCTTAGCAAGGTGCGGAACTTTGGATTTGTTTTGTAGCCACACCTTTTAACAAGGTCGTGCTTCTCTGCTAGGCTTCTGCTTCACTGCTTGCCTGATAGCATTTGGAAGCTCGTGGGAGTACTTGGGTTGCTGTGGTGCCTGAAGGGGGGTGCTACTCCCGTTCCTCAGCGGGGTGGGGCAGACATGCTTACTGTTCCGTAATGCACAGGGAAGGACTGTCCTCTCGCCGAACAGGGGAGAGCGGTGGTTAATGAGCTCGCCCCCTTCATTTCTGACTCCCATCAACTCTGCGTGTCCTATAAATAAGAAAGCCTTCCGCTTGAAGTCAGTGGGTCATAGATCCTGAAAGTGAAGCGTTTGCTTGTTCCCCAATCCATTTCTATCCTTGCCTAAATCCTTTCTATTCCTACCTATTTCTTCCATATCTTCTGAGACCTCAGACTTCTGAGTTTGAAGTAGAAGAATAAATAGTATGAAAGCAAGGAGTAAAAATTTCTTGTTTTCTAGGCAAACTTTCCTTGGTTAGGCTTTCTCTACACCTGGAACTAAGGAGACGGGAGTGAAGGTCTATACGTCTCTTTCAAAAAATACAGTGAGGTGACTTTGTCTTAATGCTGCATCCACTGCACAGAAGGCCAAGAGTGACTAACTTCACTAACCTTTTTTGAAAAAAATCTATTTATAGCCAGTCTTATGCTAAAGACATCACTATGGAGAGTGGCACATAGATTTACAATGACTTCTCTGTCAGGGAGTGTGGAAACGCTGAATGTCTCTCGTGGTCACTGAGGCCTTGCTCCAGGAAGTTCTCCTCTCTGCTCATTGTAGATAGTGGCACTCTGTAGTCTCTAACATATGGGAGGTACAGAAGGAGGAAGCTGGCAGGGCCTTCCTCAGGTAAGCTGGCGCTTTAGAAGAAGGTTCCTGAAACAAGACCCCGTTAGTTCCTGGCATTCCATTGCCCCATGAGATACATGTACTACATGAAAGATGTTACTTTTCAATATCTTATTAATACATTTTTGGGGTGCATAGGGATTACCTCGTCACGGAGAGTTGCTCCGTGGACGCGACACTTCACAGTTGTTCCCCTCTGCACTCGCCCCTGCCATCCGCGTATCTTTTTCCCTGTTTCCTATGATCTGTTTTGTATTTCGCTCTTTAATTTATACTTTGGATTTCTCAAAGACGCTGTATTTAAATTGCGCATTGTAAATACAAATCCTTGCGGGCTCCTCACAGATATTTGTGTCCTTTTTTTAGACACTCCCCGAAGCATCAAGGCGTCCACTGCTGCGGCCGAGAAGTTTCTTCAGAAGCTGAGAAACAAACATGAATTCACTGTTTTGGTGACCCTGAAACAGACGCACTTAAATTCAGGAGTTATTCTTTCTCTTCACCACTTGGATCACAGGTGAGTGTGGCTGCTGGCGGGGGTGGCCCGTGCTTTCACCGTGCTGCTAGAAGAAAATATTAACAAGAAGCAAGCCAAGGAGGCAGGGATGTATGGGGGGGGCGGGGTTTAGGCCGAGTGGTTTTGCTGTGTTGTGTAACATCACAAGCGAGTTGTTGAGATCTGCATAAAAGCAGCAGCAACTGTCACCTTCCAGGCTGCTGAGGGAGCGCAGGAGCCACCACTCCTGAAACAAACTTGCTAATTTCTACTCTCCTCAAGAGCTACCTTCGTTAGCACTGAGGCCAGGCTTGCTGCTTTTTAATTTGAATCAGTTCCCAGAAATGCTCTGTGTTCTCTTGCTTTGGGAAATTGTCGGGTTTAGAGCTTAATAGTCTTATAATTCTAACCACTGACAGATAACTTCTTTTCTACCTCACAGACTGCAGCTCTTGCAGCTGTATTCTTGGATGTGTGTTGAATACAATTACTTTCTTGTATCATCCACCTTCTCTCATACGTACAAACACCATTGAGAAAGCTGCTGGGCGCAAGGCTGAGGAGGGCAGGGGATGAAGTAATTCATTCATATACATGTATTGCTCCTAAGGGACACCACAGACCTTAAAATGGTTCTTTCCTGAAGGAACTACCACAGTTGCATTCTGTGGACCTTGGGGCAAGGTGTGTAACGTCTGTGGTTCTGTAAGCTGGGAGAATAATGGTATCTATTTAATAGGCTGTTATGGAGCAGGAGGAATTTCTATGTCTAATATTCTTTACCTGTGTAACGGTTTAATGGTCCTGGGTGTGCAGCAACCTTTCTATTTTTCTGAAGAAGTGCAGTAGCCTGGGCCTTCGCAGAGCCTCAGTCGTTACCAGCAGGCAAACCCAGGCAGAGGTGTAGCGAGTCGGGCTGACTGAGGTGGGTTCCTAGGCACACACTCTCTGCCTTGCTCTCTCAGCCGTGCTCTCTGGGCCTGGGGACCTCATGGAGTGCTACCTTTAGCACCTAAGGAAGATTTCCCAAGCCCGTCCCTTAGCGTCCATTCTTCACACATCCTGGCCTGTGTTTGAAGCCAGGGTGCCATCCTGCTGAGAAGCTCCAGACCTCTGGGGGCCCCGTGAGAAAGCGAGCGAGCTTGCATTTCCTAAAGGTCCCGGGCTTTGCCTCTTTTCAGGGACGGAGCTCATCTTCCAGTGACCGAGGCCAGGCAAGCCCTGTGCTTAGCGCATTCTGCCAGTTGTGTTTTTAGGTCACATGAGCCACATAGGATAAATGACGATTGTTTCTCTGGCAGAGCAGCCTGATGTGTTGCTGCTGACTCTATTTACTGCTAAATGTTCTCTTTATTGTGCACACTAGATCTTTCCTCCCGGAAATTTTTTTTCACTTCTTGTTTGTAAAGACAAGTAACTCACTCAGCTTCCCGCAGATGACATTTCCTACACATGTGACGGCCGCCACCACTTCCTTTTCTCCCCCTCTTGTGTTGGTAGTGACGAGTAGCTGTGCCGCCTCCTCTTGCGGCTTGACGGTCAGACTTCTTCAGTGTGTTGCCCTCATTCCCTTGAGTTCTGGATGGCCAGTGCCTCTGTTGGTCTTTAGAACTGAACGGGGTGACCATGCGTGTGTCTGGCCTGCACAGACCTCTTGTCATTGGCGTATACTTGCCAGCCATATTTACTAAAATAGTTTGAAACTTTTTTTTATCATTTTAAGCTTTATAAAGATATAGACAGTGAAATACTACCTGGCCTTCTTCAGATGACTCGCTGTCAGCTGTGTCCGTTCTTATTCCTACTATGCAGTAGATCTACTAGCGTTACATGTAAGGCTTTGCATTCTCGTGTTTTTTTTTTCACTTTTTAAAAAATTTTTTTATTTAATTTTAATTTTTAATAGGAAATAACAATATGATAGTTTCAAAACATATTAGTAGTGCATTCATAATAATTGATACATTGAATTTTGTTGTCCTCATAGTAGTTATACAGAGCACAGTGTGTAGACATGATAAATTTTCTAATCTATATTAGTAGGGGAGGAAAAAAAGAAAAAACAACAACAACAACAACAAAACTTTTATCTTCTCTTTGTACAAAGAGAGAGTAGTTGTATATATAGTCTAATGTTCCATAATTGTAGTGGGATACCGGTGAAACTGGCATTGTTGGAGGCTGTTGGTATAAGCCTCTTACAGCTTGTCATACCGATCTAGCTCTGTGTTCTATGTCTTGTAATTAAGCTTTTCTTCTGGGTGATCGAGAGCAAGCTAAGGCCTGACCTGTATAATAGAATTCTCATGTTTTAATTAAAATAATTTTGCAACTTTCTGGCAGTATGTTTGCATGGTAGAAAATTTGTAAAACGTCAGATGCAACAAAGTAGAAAAACTCATATAAACCTTTTAATCAAAAAGAAACCAACGGAATTCTGTTATATTTTAATGCAGTCTTTTGTCTATGTGTGCAAGTTTCCCTTCTATTTCTCAGTCAATTTCTTATTTTTAACTCAGTTTTTAAATTCAAAGACTAAACCCACAGTGAGCTGAATATGATTATACATAGACCTCTGTGCTCAGCTCTTGTGTTTTCTAATCATACGTCTATAACTTCTTATTTCACTTGTTCCTCTTACTTTTGTAGCTTCCATAAATCTAATAAAATTTATGGAACAAATGCCACATTGAGATATTGTATATTTCCAATATGTAGAAAATAACCCAGTTTTGTTCTCTGAGGCGGCTGACAGGCATTAAAGGCTTGCCTTGTGTCAGGCGCAGTGCCTGCATCGGCCCATTCTACCGTTTGTATTCGGGGTGGTTAAAAATGTTGACTGTATGTTCCAGTGATAGCTTTGCCACCTACTGGCTTTGTGATGTTATGCAAATTGCCTCATGTTTTTTGTACCTCAGGTTCCTCATTTATAAAGTCATATAACACTTAAAATTATTAGTAAAAAAAAAAATCTACAGAAGTTCCATAGACACACAAGGTCAACACTGTCAATCTCATCTTACAGATGAGAGAAACAAGACTCAGAAGTGTTGTGTTGCCATAAAGGGGTTCACAGGAGTGGGTGGGAGTGGGGCCTATGCTTAAGTTTTATGGCGGGAAGGCCAGCCTGTGGGACCCGTGTACTATGCTACCTCAGTGTGTGGGGGAGATCCTCGGGCTAGGTTCTCTCCTACCTAAGTTTTTCACAGCAACACCTAGCTAATTAGTGACAGAGTCTGGAGCCAAACCCACTTCATCTGAGTTTTGAGTCTGCTGTTCTTACCACTGTGAAAACTCCTGGCCGCCTCTCATCCACCAGACCACGCATTGCAATTCATACTGCTTTCTTCTTCTTGTTACCCTTGCTGAAGTTACCTTTGTTCCCTTAATTATTTATCTTTAACTATTTAAAAGGTTCATTATTTCCAGGAAATATATTTTCTTTGCTTTGTACTTACTCTGTTTCATAAAAAAGTAAAGTGTTGTATTAGTTTCTCATTGCTGAAATAAAATATCTGGCACTCCGAGTAAGGAAGAGGAGAGGTGTGACTTGGCTCATACCTCATGGTGGAGATTTAGTCTGTGGTTGGGGGGTTATAGGCAGAAGCGACATTTTGTCATGGTGCAGGAGGTAGCTCTGTGGATTAAAGCACATGATTTGGAAAAATCACTCAGGCACCAGAGACCGTGGTTCGATCCCCTCCTCCACATGGAGCATAAGACCTACCCTTAAGGCAACCTGAGCCAGCCAAAACAAAAACAAAATCCTTTTCAACCCTTGGCAGCAGAGAGCCAGGAGGAGGGCCTGGCCCTGCCGGAGGAGCCACACTCTGAACCTGCCTCACCGCTTCCCAGCAGGAGGACTCCCCAGCCAACCATTCCCTTCAACCCAGTTGCTTTTCAAAAGCCCCTCCTGAAAGTAGATGAGGCTTTTGGGGGATATTTTAGATCCAAACCATAGCAAGTGGTTTATAGAGAGACCTGTGGGAGAAGAAAGAGCGTGGAAAGCAGCGGGAAGAGAGAACAACTAGGAACGTGTTAAGCCACACAGAAAGCGCTGCCGTTCTGGGGTCCGGAGCAGAGACCGGTTTCTCCTGTGGCCTTTAATGCAAAACGTAGTGAGGATCCTTAGAAAAGCATGGACGGCCTTCTGCTGGCCAGTGGCATCGTGCCACAGTGCATGTCACTGAAAACAAACCTGCAGCGGTCCCCGCCTCAGCTGCCCCTGGGTGCGGCGGTGGCCCAAGCGCCTTGTTATCTGCTTGTGCACATCCCGCACATGTTTCAGTGTTATGCACCTGTTTCCATGAATCTGTTGCTGATCTTTCCAGCTTACAGTAATGTTTTTCTATTGGTTTCCAATACATTTGTAAATTGTGTGCATCCCTTTTGGTACTCTAATGTGCAAGGTATATTATTGTTTAAATGCTTCATGAGTGTGCATCCATGGTAATTGCATATTCAGACATGAAGAACACCATCTACTTCTTTTAACATCTTTTATTGGGGATATGTGTGGTACCAGGGTTTGAACTCAGGACCTTATGCTTGCCAGGCGAGCACTTGTTCCACTGAACTATCTCCCCAGCCCCTGTAAGAAATATGCTAAAGTATTTTTTTGTTTCTTTTTCTTTTTTTAAAAAATGTGTTTAGTATACGATCTACATAGTCACAATGGCTCATAGTAATTCTCCTGTTTTCAGCATCCCTAGTGCTGGGATCATAGAAACATGTCACCATGCCCAGTATCAGTCCTCTCTCAGTGTGACCCGGGGGCAGGGCCCGGGATCAAACCCTGGTCCCTGCATCTGCCTAAACAGGAGCTTTAGTCCGCTGAGCTATCTGGCCAGCTCTACTTCTTTTGATCACAGTAAATTAGTGAGATAAAACTAACAAATACTTAGTGAGATGTTTTAAAATTAAATTTTTTTTGAATGGGGAATATATCCCATGATTCAAAATTTAAAAGACACAGAAGGATATAAAGAGAAAAAATCTCCCTTCATCTTGTTCCCTGCTATTCAGAGTCTGTTTCTGAGAGAGGCCGTTATTATCATTAAAGACAGTTTGGAAAGAAGAGAAATAGAAAAAGAGAATAGAGCTCATCTAATCAGTGTGCTAGGGCCAGCTGACATTCTGGCCTTCGATGGTTAAAACTTTAGGAGCTGCTAGGCATTAATTGCTTAATTGAAAATAGGCTGTGAGGTGAACACGAGCAAAGTATGGAAACCAGCAAAGGCACAGCTGTGAAAAATATTTTTTCAACAATCCTTAGTTTTCCTGTTTTCCTTTTACTGTAGTCCCTATACCAGTGGATACATTAGCCAGTATGTTAGATTTATTTCTCTGGTGAACACAGGGCCAATTATTAAGCACTTTATTAGCACGCCACTGCCCCAAATCCTGGCATCTACAGATAACTACCATTCACACTCTGGGATACAGTCTTGGAATTATAATCTTAGGTGAACTTGACTGTGTAAAATTTTACTTATTTGGTCACAATTTCTTTAACATTTTGTAGCTTTCACAGTCAAGGACTGTACATTAAATTTGTAAATTTCATTACGTCTGTCATACATGGTTCACGACTAAATAAATGTTTGCCGAAAAAATGAATATTTGCTCAGTAGGTATTTGTGAAACCCAAAAGAAGCATCACTGTGATTGCCCTCGGAATCATGAGAGGCACCTTAAGGTTTCCCCGGAGGACAGTATGTCCTGGGGCATGTCCGCCCTGCTGTCTGTCCTGAGGTATCCTCAGCTCCCCTGTGACGCATTTACATACTAGCAGCCGCTGCTCACAACAGCCATAAGTCAGGGTCCCAGTGGACAGCGGCAGCCATAATGACTTCTGCAACATCTCAGCCACTGTGTTAACCTGGAAACCTAATCACACGAACTTGGTTGCTTTGGACATCTGAAACTAATGGCTATGCTCTGGACTCTCGGGCATCTGAAGGGAGATGAGGGCAGGACAGAAGGAGGAGGACAGACGCCACAGCCTCAGGGGATGGGAAGAGGGTGCAAGTCAGACCCTGGCTTTGAAATGCAGCTTACTGGCATCTAAAGACGTGGGGGGGGGGGGGCACCTGGGTGCCAGGAACTTGATCACTGCGTGTGGTCGAGTAGGACGAAGACCTGGAACAACGCCGGCTCGGCGCTGACCCTTTCTGGGCAGGTAAATGCCAACGGGTGTCACAGGCATATCCGTGGACCAGTGTGTGGGCGGAGGCAGCAGAGCTCCTGAGTCCTGCAAAATTGGCAGGAGGGAAAGAAGTTATGCCTAAAGTGACGTAATTATGGAGCTGCTGAGAACCTACGAGCCGTGCCCTGGCGCACCCTGAGCAGGCTTCTTCACCTCCCTGCTGAGATACGTGTTTCGAATGTTGTTCCTTGGCTAGAGGCCGGTACTGAAGTGTAGTGAGCACAGTGTAAGAGGCCTGTTGAGGCTCAGGTCACTGCTGTGTATCTCTAGGCATGAGCCGCCATTACGTGACACGACAGACAGTGTTGCAGGGCATCCATCTGCAAAAACTGAGGTGCTCAGTGGGACCAGGATTTCTCTCATCATTTCAATTCTCTGAGTGCAGCACTGTGTTTCCAAAGGCAAAGAATAGAAAATAGGAAGTAATTTTAAGATACTGATTCACTTATACAGAGGATAAGAAATGTGACAAAAGGAAGCCTCATTATTATAAAAGCAAAAATATGATTATCAGTAAAAATTAGAAATTTTCTCTCAATTTCAAGAGGTGTCTATTTCCTTGTTTCCCATTTTCTCAAATAATAGTGTTTTTAGGATAAACACGAAGTTTTTGTTATCACTTGGTAGCGATACGGTGTAGTTCTTTAGACTGCGGTGTACATTTTGTAGCATTTCTCCTTTATTTAATACAATCTCAAAATTTAGATGGCTAGATTAGTGCTTGCAGGTTATGAGAATTTTCCTGATATTCATGATTATTTATGTATCCAACTTGGGGTGCATAATAGCATTCATGGAAATAATTTGTGGAAATAACTTTACAAATAAATATAACACTGTCACAGCTTACCATCATCTGTATTAATAAACTTGACAGAAATGACATATTTTTCTACCTTGTTAATAATTATACATTCTAGTTAAATAAAATTGTAGTTACGTGTGAGGTTGATGAAATGTGTCTTTAATATTTGTGAGTGCTTGTCTTGTACGAAGCCATTTTTCTTTCTTGAGAGGAGTAAGTACAAATTAAGCTTGCAGGCAGGGTTTGCTTGGCTTAATGGTTCTGAGCTAAGAGATAACTTTGTTTATTGTGAGTGAAGTTAGCAGGCTGTGATAAGAGCTACTGCCCCCTTTACTTTTTGGCTGCATTTTATTTAATAAATAACATTAAAGATAATAGGATCAATAAAGTAAAATTCCAAACTCCACATTCTGCACAACTTCAAAAAATTACTTAGAATTTTTTCTCGCCAAGCGTTTCTCCGTCAGTACTTGTCACTAGCAAGACTGCCTCTCTCATGGGAGTGTTACTGCTGCTGCTTGTGTTTAGGAGAGTTGCCATCCATGCGCATGGGTTCTAGTGTGGCTCGTCAGCCACCAGGCATGGGGAGGTGCTCGCCATGGAAACACAAGGCTAAGACTCAGCAAGCACTGGGGTTTGTTGTATTTAACATCTGTGTCAAGTCTCTAGGTAGGGGAGCCTGTGGGAAGAAGCCCAGGTCTTGACATCTCATGGAGCACAGATCTCCCACTTACCTATGTGTTTATTTGTGTTTTATGAGTCTGCTAGAGGGTCTCACTACCAGGGCATAAAGTACCAGGGACTGAACCCCCGCCCCTGCCCTTGCCTATGCAGGTGCTTAGTCCACTGAGCTACCTTGCTGCCGACCTCCCTTTTAGGCAGAAAACAGCGAGCCCTCATTCCTTTCCCTCCCGCCAACTTTCCAGGACTCAGGAGCTCTGCGGCCTCCACCCACAGACTGGTCCACATTTACACCTGTGACACCCATTGGCATTTCCCTGCCCAGAAAGGGTCGGCGCCGAGCCGGCGTCGTTCCAGGTCTTCGTCCTACTTGACCACATGCAGTGATCAAGTTCCCAAGTCCACCTTGCGTCTCCTCTACCGGTGTCCTCTTCTCGAGTGGCACTGTCCCCGTGTGGCTGTTCACAGGCCACAGTGTGGAGGAGCGCAGCCTGCCAGGGGCCCTGGGGACTATGCAGACCGCTCATCCTGCGCTGCTGTGCTCTGTTAAGTGATGGCGAGGGACAGTCAGCAGGGACGCCTGGCCCCAGGCACTGGGGTTCAGACTGCTGCCTCTTCTTGTCCGCCTGAACAGGTATGTCTGAGGCTTTCAAGGTTTTCTAAGTATTTACATGGAAATGGAAAATTTGAAGTTGTTCTTTTACTTCTTTCAGGACTTGGGACTTTATTGCTTCCTCTTTCACCATTTTTGACCTGTTTAACTCTTGGCGGTTTATTCGTCATTGTGAATTCCTTAAGGCCTGACACTTTCCTGGAAATGTTTCTCTTCTTTAAGATAGTTATTTGTATTCTGCGTGTTACTCATGACTGTTTCTTGGCTGGTATGTCAGTTAAGTACGCTTTATACTTTATTCGTATAAAGTAATTTTTCCTACCCTGCAATCAGAATTTACTTTAACATAGCTTTACATATTTTTTAAAAAATGGACAATAATTTTTAACTTTCTACTTTCACCCAAAATGAAATTTTACGTGTATATTAAAAATAATTCTTTATTCTTTTTTCTGTTTCATAAATTGGTTTATTTTTGTACCAGTAACACACTCGCATAAAAAGCTATTGTCATATCTTAGTTTTTCAATGTACATGTTTTAAAAATGTAGAAACAACTACCCCACGTTATCTAAATGTCATCTGTTTTACTCATGGTTGATATTTAAAGTGTGAGTGATCAGCAGGCCACAGGCACGAAGCAGTCAAAACAGGAAAGTGATGAGCGAGAGTGGGCCGTAGCTGTCCCCAGCTGGATACCTGCTTCTGCACCCTGGCTTTGTGTTTACCTGCAGGTGTGAGGGTGTTGAGTAGCTATATAGATAAAGATGTAAATATAGACGCAGCTTTTGTGGATTTGTAGATTTCATACTCTATATGTATGATTACAGATTTTATAAAACTTTTCATATACCATAGTCTCATCAGCAGAATATTCACTTGCCCTCTGTCCTCCACAATGATTTTAAAAATGGCCAATTCAGTAGGTGAAAAGTAACACTTAGTGGGTGCGGTTCAAAGTTTTTATTTGCCGCTTAGACATGTCTTCATTTTGTAAATTGTCTATTTATGTAAACTGTTCCTTTTTCTTCCTTTCTCATTGATTTAAAAGAGCTCCATTTAATAAGGACCCTCAGTCTTTATTCTCTATATCTTTCACTGTTCCACAGTTTTTATGGGTCTTTTGTGTGCTAAATTTTCTTAATTGATACGTAGCCAAATCAATAATTTCTACATGTGAAAGTTGTGATTATGTTAATAACATAGAAAAGAATGTCTTTCCTCTCAAAAAGAAGCTAAAAAAATCCATTCAAAAATTCAGCAATAAGTTTTAAATTCTGTTTGAGACATGGGCGATAACATACATAAAATGACACTGAATTTGGCTTGGTTTTGGGTAATCATTTAAAGCAAGCAAAATGCTACTGATTTTGGTGTCTCTCATTTGAGAAATACAAAGTACAAATGACAAGCAAAATACATGATTGATAAAGCTTTATCAGAGAGGTAGAGCTTTTGCAAATGGGAAGGGGTCCAAGAGACAGAACGAGAGGGAGTGAGGAAAAGGAAACAAACTTAAGATGCGTGACATCCACACGCCAAATACAATGGATGTCATCATTATATGTCACAAACATTAAGTAAACAAATCTAATAATAATGATGAAAATAAGGCCAGGGAATCTAGAGAGAGAAGAAGAGTGTGCATGGGGAGGGGATGGGGAATAAGATATGAGTAAGACGAATCAAGGTGTGTTAACGTTTTATCTACTCAAGATGAATGTAGCCTTCATGGACTACAAATGTGTACTAATGCAATAGGTTAAGAAAAGAAAAAGTTTTGCGAGCATTCTGCTTTGGTTGCTGAATGAGACTCAAGAATAGAAGAGTGATATTTAGATGCAGAATTTGTTTTTGCGATTCTATAAAATATAGATAAATACTGATGGAGTCTTTTACTGATATTTGCTTGGGAGATATAATAGTACATCTGTATTTTATTTTTCCTTTAAGTCTGCCATCCACTATTGAAGAAGGGCTTATTTGCGTTGCATGTCCTTAGGCACTACCTAATAAAATAGATGGATGATTTGGACTTAGCTATAGGTCATGCTGGTGTCATGTGTCCTGTAGCCCAAGGTTTTTGTCATAGATCTATAATCAGATTTCCATCACTGCTGAGAGCTGTTTGTGAGCCCTGGGTTCCATTCTTCTGGTTTTTTTTTTTTTTTTTTTTTTTTTTTTTTTTTTTTTTTTCAGTACATGTTTGCAGTACATGAAGTTTATAATTATCTTGGCAAGTGGGTACATAGTACAGCTGCTAATCATTTGGTTGACTTCTTCAGATAAACCATACTGCTCTGCTTACTATAATGTCAAAAACCTGATGTCTGTTAGTTCACGTCTCTTTGTTCTTCCTGTTAACACA
>PVKN010007494.1:0-26560 GCA_004027915.1 Capromys pilorides | reverse complement strand
TTAATCTAACAACATTAGTCTTCCTTATATTCTTTTTTAAAGAGAAAACAGGTTGTTCAACAACCAATTGGTTTATTAAAAAGTAATGAAATAATCTTTAGCTTGGATGAAAAGTTATTATCAAGAAAAATAACTTTTTTCACCCTTTTTTTCCAATCAGCATTGGGAACTGAAGCATAATTGGCAACATGGAAAGATGGGAAGAAAGCTGTAAATGAACTTTAAGGAAAGATGCTTGACATACAGTTAGTGTGAAACTATAGCTTTGGCAGGCACTGTCCATCTAGATCTGAATCTGGGTCCATGTACACCACTCAGCCCAGTACTCAGTGCTCACCTGATTCTGTCTGTCTGCTGGCAACACTTAGAATGTGGCTGCAACCTGCAGGTGCTCCTTCAAGATCCAGTTACTTCTGATCCTTCTTTTCATTGATTGTAATCCCTTCAGTTAAAAATGAGCATCCTTCATATATTTGTTTAGTTGCTTTTCAAGTGCTGTGATGGGGACAGTCTTTTTGCAGGAGGTGCATTTTGTTTTCATAAGGAAGTCTGAAGGTCCCTTCTAGTAAGATCTTGAGTACACTGATTCTCATTTTATTATGTACAGGGCACTTTTACACTGGGTTTTGTTGACATCACTTCTTGGAGAAAGAAAACCATAGAGAACATCTTTTAAAATTGTGGCTAACAACTGGCACTTAATTTATATTACACTTTACGGAGGTTTACATGTAATGTTTCAAAGGTAGCATTTTCCTTGTCAATTCAGCCACAATGGGATAGCATCAACGGTGTTCATAGGAAAAAAAAAAATGCATGTTGCAACTCCTTTCACTTCCTTAGATTCTCACACTTAACTTTATTTGTGTGGTTTATTCAGATAGTAGTTTTCCTTATGAAATCATGCAAGTAGGAGCCATCTGGAAAGGTTACTGTGGAAACAGCAAGGGTTGGGGGTGGGGCTAGAGAGCAAGAGATGCCATGACAACCTTTTTCGGGTTTCCCAGGAAACATGGGTTGCTATGGGAACTGCATCAGTCAGGTCCCAATTAGTAACTTCCTCTGGAAGGGGTGTCTGCCACTTTAATCTTCTTGTTATACTGCAGAAGCTTATCTCAAATGCATTAGGAATGTTTTTTTTTTTTTTTTTTTTAACTTCTCTCAGCAGCAGTGAAACATCTGTTTCTAGACTTTGATAGATGTTAGCTGAGACAAATGCACAGAACTTGGCTGGAATCTTTCATTCTAATATTTGCAAAATGTTAAGTCCCAAATTGTTAGTCACATCAGGATGTTTTGGGCATTTCCCTTTGTTCAAAGCTACTGAGAACCTTACGATTCCGGAAGGGGAGGATTGAAACAGAAACTCCAGTCAAAAAAGCACATAAATTTAGGGTGGCTTTATGTCATTGCCTCAGTTGACTTTTCATTCACATACCGAGAATAAGCAATGGGACACTTAATAAAATACTGTTAGTGTTCACTAAATTAAAGAATCAAGTAAATATTTGCTCACTTTACTTAGTAAAGAACAACAGCCTTTCAATATTGAGATTAAACAGTTACTCTGAAGTCTGTTCTTTAGTTTCATTTCCTCCCAGGATGTACTTTTTTTTTTTTTTTTTCAATAGGGCGTGTGCTAGAACTCAAGTTTAATGTAAGTTTTTTCTTGTTGTTGTTCACAAAATTAAGACAGGGGAAAAAAAAAAATCAAAGGAGAGCTGAGAGAATGCAGCCCATGTGCCACGCAGGCATCTGTTTCAGTATGAAGCACTAGGCAGAGGGAGCATGAAGTGCGCTCCCCACTTCTTCCTGTCCTGTCCTTGAGGAATGGTCTGGAGATGTAGAAAATAAGGGCACACACAGACCAGGGGGCACATTTCACACAGTACTGTGCACGGGATGTCACTTGTATTATATATTACACATCAGTGAATATTTTTTTGATGTTGACACAGGAATTGGGATTATTGTTCATGGTGCAGGTGGCAGTGGAGTTGCCCGTTTTGAAAGGGGTCTGGGGGAAAGCGCTGTGATTCATGCCCCCCTCTTCGATCACCATATACTCCGACTTACTCAGAGTTGAGTTACTCCGTGCTTTGCGGAGCTCCTCTGCTGAGGAGGAGAGGTGCTGGCAGCTTCCCACGTGCATGTACTGGGCTTGCTCTTCCCCTTCGGTCTCCCGGTGGTAGAAGTAATTGAAGTTGGAAACAATCACAGGGACTGGCAATGCAATGGTCAAGACACCCGCGATGGCACAAAGAGAGCCCACAATCTTGCCCCCAATGGTCACTGGGTGCATATCACCGTAACCAACTGTCGTCATGGTTACCACTGCCCACCAAAAGGCATCCGGGATGCTGCTAAAACCCGAAGTGGGGTCGTCTGCCTCGGCAAAGTAGACCGCGCTGGAGAAGAGGATAACCCCGATGAAGAGGAAGAAGATGAGCAGCCCCAGCTCCCTCATGGAAGCCTTCAGCGTCTGCCCCAGGATCTGCAGCCCCTTGGAGTGCCTGGAGAGCTTGAAGATGCGGAAGACCCTCACCAGGCGGATGACCCTCAAGATGGCCAGGGACATCGCCTGCTGTCCATTGCCCTGCCGCTCGGCCAGCTCGGTGCCTAGAGTGATAAAGTAAGGGATAATGGCCACAATGTCTATCAGGTTCATGATATTTCGTGAGAAGGTGGCCTTGCTGGGGCAAGCGAAGAAACGCACCAGCAGCTCGAAGGAGAACCAGATGATGCACAGGGTCTCCACCACGAAGAAGGGGTCAGAGAAGCTGGAGGCTGCGCTGGGAGGCCCCGACGTGCTGCTGTTGCTAGCAGCCTCAAAAGCGTCCTGCGACGTAGAGGCTGGGTAGTCCTTCTCGTCGCGGAACTCGGGCAGCGTCTCCAGGCAGAAGATGACAATGGAGATGAGGATGACCAGCACCGACACGATGGCGATGCCCCGCGCCGGTCCCGAGCTCTCGGGGTACTCGAACAGCAGCCACACCTGGCGCTGGAAGTCGCGGCGGGGCAGGGGCCGCTCCTCCTCGCGCAGGAAGCCCTCGTCCTCGCGGAACTTCTCCATGGCCTCCTCGCCCAGCTGGTAGAAGCGGATCTCCTCAGAGAAGATGTCGATGGGCACGTTGACCGGCCGGCGGATGCGGCCCCCGGACTGGTAGTAGTAGAGGATGGCGTCGAAGCTGGGCCGGTTGCGGTCGAAGAAGTACTCGTTGCGGAGCGGGTCGAAGTACCGCATGCGCCGCTTGGGGTCGCCCAGCAGCGTCTCGGGGAACTGGCACAGGGTCTTGAGCTGCGTCTCGAAGCGCAGCCCCGAGATGTTGATGACCACGCGCTCCCCGCAGCAGTCCTGCTCGCCCGCGGCCGGCAGCGCGGGCTGCAGCGGCTCGTAGCGCTCGCCGCCGCCCCGGGCTGGGCCCCCGCAGCCAGCCGCCTCCGGCTCCGGCAGGTGGTCCCCGGGCACCACGGTCATGGCGGGCGGCGCAGCTGGGCTCTCGGCGGGCTCTGCAGGGCCAGCGCTCGCGGGCGTGGGGGCGCCGCCGCCTCCTCCGCCGCCGCCGCCGCTCGCGGCGTCCTGGGCCGGGTGGGCGCGGGCGCAGGCGGAGGGCGGCGGCGGCGAGCGCAGGAGGCTGCGGTGCTCGTCCATGCGGCGGGCGCGGGCGGCGGGGCCCAGGCGCTGCAGCCGCGCTCACGCCCCTTCCCGCCTCCGCCCAGGCCGGGCCCGGCCCGGCCCGCCGCCTGTTGCTGCGGCCGCCGCGAGCCTCTGTCTGGCTCTGGCGCGGTGCGCGGGGCCGCGCTGCACCTCCGCCTCCGCCGCCTCCCCACCCCCGCCCTCCGCGGCCGCGCGCCCGCCCCTCCGCGTCCCCCGCGATTCCCGCCCACTTCAGGAGCGCGCCTGCCTCCCGGGAAGCCGGGGGCCTGGGGTCCGCGCTCTGGGCGTCCCGGCGTCCGCAGGAGCCCGTGTGTCTGCACCCCTCGGCCCCAGGGCCCTGCCTCGCGTTGCTGGCCCTCGGGAGACCTGCCCGCCAGGTGGTCGTCCTGGGTGGGAAGTCCCCGAGCTCCCTTGATGGGCGCGGTTGACCAGGACCCAGGATGCGTGTTCTGAATAATTGGGCTTGGACGAGCGGCTGAGCAGAGTGATGGGGGTTGATGGGTGTCCTCCCCTAGAGGTTGAGGGAACTGTCTCCCTGGTGCTCCGGCGCCTTGCTGCCCTAGAGAATGGTTCACACCGGGTGGATTCAGGGACGAGCTTCCGGTAGCACAGCCTGGTCTTCATAGTGCACTGAGCTTTTCTGTCGGTGGAAAATGTGAGGAAAATGGCAAAGGGAATTCATGTTTAGTTTGTGGGAGCAGAAAGCTCAACTCTATGACCGGCATCTGTAGGGGAGGGACAGAGGCAGGGCCTATACCTACTCTCTACACTGCCATCGCCCTCGTGGCTGGAAATTTGCATTATTCCAGTTGCTGAGGTGGGAGAGCAGTCTGCTACTGGTGTCTTTGTGGCTTGGAACTTACATTTGTCTCTGTCTCTGTCTCTCTATCTCTGCCTCTACATCTGTCTCTCTCCTCTCTCTCACTTGAACTTGAACGCAGTTTCTCCCAACACACAGGAGCCATGCCTCATATTCATCTCTTTTGAACTTAGAATGTTTCTCCAACTTTCCATTTGCAGGAATTTTAGCAACCCAGTGTGAGTGAGCCTTCAGTTTACAAAATCTACGGCCTACTGCATCACTCAAATCGCTTACAAGGGGAACAGTTGTCTAGACAGCTCCATCTGAAATGAACTGACGAGTTGCTTCGAATTAAAAGTGATTCGTAATCATTGCCTCGCACCACTACTGTCAACCACAAGGCTCCCTAGGGTAAAGACCAATCTTACCAATTTCTACTCTTACCAATTATCAATGTGCCTTAGAAATAGCAGTAAATATTTGTTTCATTGAATTCCATAAGTGAGTCTTCACATTTTTGTCTGCTATGGAGGGGCAACATTTCTTCTTTTTTGAGCCTAAGACCCCACTAGGATTCCTGGAATGAGAATGTGAAGAGAAACTGAGCTCACATCATATGTTAGTTCATTACTCAAGTATTCCCAGATGGCTTTTCTGGTTACAAAAAGCATCCAGGTTCTTTACTGTTTCTCGTATCCAGCTCACTGCTGGGTACCTTGCGTGGCAGTCACCTCATGACTTCATACATATGCAGATATATTGGAGCTGGTAACTAGGGTAGAGGTCTAATCAATCATTAATGCATTTCAATCCAAGAACGAGACAGACGCTTGCTGCAAAGACAGCTCATAGAAAGGCAAAGACCCTATTTTTAAAAACCAAATGTTTCATGCAGGTCTCTGTCTGATTTAGAAGGTGATTTATTCCTCTCTTTGCAGGAATTAGTACTGAAATTAATATTAATCAATGGCAAGGAAGACCAGAGCAGAGGACAGTCCTATGATGGATGGGCAGCAGCTTCTCCCTGCTGTGAAGTATCTCTTCTCCAGTAATGAATATTTCCATTCCCCTTTTATGTATCTCTCTTCTTTGGAAGACTTTGACTATGAGCTTCTTAGGACAGCTCCCACTTTATATTTGAGGCCCAGAGAAGTTTAGCAATTTGCTCAGCTTATGGAGTTAGTAACAGAGCCGGGCCTAAAATCTTGGACCATTTCCATATCTAATGTTTGCTTTACTGTATCACACTGTGAAACTCTTATGCTGATCACTCCGAGTACTTAATAAACACTGGATTTCAAACAGCAGTCTATTAGCTTCTGATTGCTGACTAGTTCACTTCAATTCATATTTATTTTAACAGAAAACCACTGCCTTCTGAAGGCTACTCTAATGCTTGTAGAAAATGAGTTGGTGGGTGCATTCCAGCCCTGTTGGACAGCAGAGTCCATCACAACAAATCACTGTCATAAATGGCACTTGGGAGGAAGAACAAATACCATTTATTAAGTACCCCCAATGGTGTAGCTCAAAGTGACTTGAAAGTGCCTCATTAACTCTCATGACACCCCTGTGGGATAATAATATTATTATTATAACGTTTAAGTATAGAATCATGGCAAAGCAAACAGCTTCTCTGAGCATGTGCAGGATTACCTCTTATTTCAGTATTCAATATTAGACTTGAAGAAAAGCCTTCAGGGTTGCAAACAGCCAGGACCTTTCTCTGTTGCTCTAGGCACAGCCTAGGTTTCTTACTGATCACAACAAAAATAGCACCTCAGTTGCTTGCCAGATGGTGAGCAGCATCTGGGACTTGCCCCAAAGTGTTTGAGAGGGCAACAAACCAGGGCTAGAGACCCTCATTCACAGTTACAGATCAATGAATGGAGAAGAGTGCTTACTGTGTATTAGTGTGTTCCATGAACTTTACCCATGGGTTCTGGCATCAATAGGCTTTAAACTCCCCACTTGGTTTTTTTTCCTGCACAAAATTGGACTTAATATTTATAGAGCTGGACTTACTATCTTCCTCCCAAAAGTCGCTTATTTTCCTGTGTTTTCTTATTAAAGTTATAATACACAATCATCCCCACATCCTTCCTCCCTGCCTGTGTCCAGTAGATTGCTACGTGCTTTCTGTCCCCACCACCAGGCCCTTGTTCACCCTGTCTTCCTCTGTCTACTCTCACAGCCGCTGCCCCAGTTCGGGCCGCCATCATAAGTTTCATAACAGACTCCCTGCTTGCAGACTCTCTTTGATGTGTTTCATTCTTCAGGATGTGGTTGAGTTATTTCTGTAAGCCATAGATTTGATCACGTTGGGCTCTGTTGCTGCCACTATGGTCCCCCTTAGCCCTAACCTAACTGTCATTTTGGCAGTGTCACCCTTACCACTCATGGATCTGGACCAGTCATGTACTTATTCATTGCTGGGTTTTCACTTGTTCTGGCTATGCATGCTCACTAATAACTCCACTAGAGTTATTATTGGATACTCCTAAACATGTTTGTTCCACTGCTGAATTCAATCTTTAAATATCATCTGTTTTAAGACTTTCACCATGATTATCACTTCTGAGAAAGCTCAATGCAACTGATTGCACACGAATTCACTGACTCTTTCTCATCTGAGCTCCTGTGGCATTTTGCTCATAGCTCCATTAAAGGCCTTTGCTGTACTATATTTAGGTTGTATGCTGTGCTCTGTCTTCCCATAAGAATGTGAACTCCGTTATGATGATGGCTAGCATACTGAGCAGTGAATTGGCTGTGCCAAGCCAGACACTGTGTTGTTGAGCATTTTACATGCAGTGGCCTCCAGCAGCCCTGTAGGACAGGCTGTATTAGTAATATGTGATTTTACAGGGGGAGAAATTGAGTGCTTACAAAGGTACTAAATGGTAGAACTAGGATTCTCACTGAGAAATGCACATCCTCCAGCCCTGCCTTTGACAGTCTCGGTGAGGATTAAGTGCCTTGTCTTGTTCATCTTTGTATTTCCAGCCTCTGAAATTGTGTTGCTATAGAAGAAATACTTTCCAAATGGCATCATACAAGAAGAATGACTATGAAGTAGTACTAGTTATTTATTAAAAACTAATAGATACACCACAGTGAAGAACTTAGCTCTGTTTCTCAGCATGAAGGTCCTAAACAGGACCTTCTGATGTTGTACCTTTAAAAAAATAGTAAGAAAGCTGCTGGGTGTAGTAAGGAAGTTATTCCAGGAATAGATCCAGAACCAAGTCCTGATTTGGGCTAGCATGACTCTTGAGTGTTGCTGTATTCCTTAAAATAATCTAATCATCTGTGTTTTCACATGGCATAGTGGTTTTCGGAAAAAATTCTATTCAGGGAACACCAAAATTCTGTCAATAGGTATGTCAAGAGTTAGCAGTACTGTTAGACCAACTGTTTGAGCAAGATTGATCTTTTCTCTGAGAAAAGAGACACTGAAACTGCTGCACAGACTTTTCTGGTTCTGGCCAGTTTATATATAAAGAAGCTATGACAGTCACACCTCCAATCATAGCTGAGATGTGAAGTCAGTGATGAGGGAAGCTGCTAAGGGTCCAGGTTGTGCCAGTTATTTATTTGCAGGTGAGGATCTTCTCAACATTCATAGGAACAACTGGATAGCTTTGTAGCCCTTGCAAACATTAGCCTCCCCTTGGCAATCTTTACTTACAAATAATACTTCCAAATAAGGCTTCATTTGCAGGTTCAGGTTTTTTCCCAGAATAGATTTCACAGACTGTTTTAAAATAGAGAAGGAAAGGAAAAGAAAAAAAACCACACAATATAGCTAAAATAGTTATACTACTAACTTATATTAATTCATTGAAAGGAATGGTTTGTGCTTATATTTTTGATTTTGCATACCTATATCTTGTAATCTGAATGACTACTTTGAAGATAAAAATATGCAGTATAACAATGATTGCTAATTTCTTATTGTCTTGCTTTGAAATTCTGTATCAATTTTTTCTATTTAAAATAAAAAAATCCAGAAAATTTCTGTACTTAGTTTCTTTGTATATTTTCTGTGAAATTCTTTCATGTAAGGCTGGAGATGAGTCACAGTTTAACTCTTTATTTCCAAAGCTAGAAGGAATTATTTCAATTATATGACTGAGCTGACATTAACATGAACTATTGAACATAAATTAGCATTACCTGGAAAGCTTTTGTAAGACATATGGGAACCTGTTATAACATTATACAATCAGCCCCATATGCCACTGTGCGGGCCCCGACCCCTGGGTGCTCTGAGCTGGCAACCGAGTGCAGGTGTGGTAGTGTATTTCTGTAATTCCTGTGCTGGGGAGGCTGAAAACAGGAGGATCACTGTGAGCACAAGCTGTGCAGTCGGACCCTGTACCAAATACACAAATGAAAAAAAAAAACCCAAAACATTATAGAGTCAACAAAAAATTTTGATTGAGAGTTTTTGTATTGCTATTGTGGTGAAAATCAAAATGCTTTTTATTAACCCATTGTTGTAATATCATGGTTTTATTATTTTGTTATTAAGTTTTGCCATTATGTTGACAAAGTAATTCAAGAACATATTGGTAGGAGAGCGTTACAGTTTTATTACAATAGCAATAATATTAATGAAAGCATATAAAGACCTATAATGATCCAATTAATACTGAGTAGTATAATGGTAAAATAATATGAATGCAATTCTTTGAGGATTTCGCCATACCTGAGATACAGTGCAATTAATTAATTACTCACTTGGTTATAAACTGGATGCAAATCAAATTAAACCATGTTGTGATGCATCAGTCCCTACCTGACCCAGATACAGCTGCAAGTAATGAAAGTCTTCATTTATAGGCTCAGGACATCTCAATTCTAGAGTCAATTCTAAACAAACTTGTTGAAGTTTATTAGAAAAATTGATCTTTATCCCTGTCCCTGTGGGAGAGTCTTGAGTCCTTGCTTTATTAAGTCCAGTGCCTGAGGCAGACCTCCTTTCTCCTATTGTTTATAAAACTTCAATCTGGTTCTGAACTTTTGTTTTACTTTGTATGATGATAAAACCAAAGCCTGGCCTTAGCATGCTCCTGTTCTATTCTGTTTCCCATTAAGACTGAAGCCATGTCTTAAAATCCCAATTGACTTGTTTGAGTTTCCATTTCTCTCTTTAGCCCATTGTAGGCTTCCTGAAGACTGGAACGTGCCATCATCTGGAGTCCTCATTTAAGCCAGATGGGCCTATGGACACACAGCCTCCACCACACACCTGTTGACTACTTTTGACATTGGCCATCCTCTTGGTCCTCCAGCCCCAACAGCTTGGATCTCTTGGGCCATGAGTGTCTTCCAGCTTGCATCTGAATTTCATTCTTCCTTCTAATAATTTATGATTTGAGAACTGTCCTAAAGCTCAACTTACCATTTTAGGGCCAACTTTTACTATTCTCAGCCCTGCTTCATATTTGTATCAGCCTCCTGAAACCCTGAAATGCCTCATGACTGAGTTTTAGAGGTTGATAGGATGCATAGCTAGAAATAGTAAAGCAACTAATTTGGTCCATTGCTTGTATCATTTCCTAAATGAACTGTACAATGATTATAGAAAGCATCAGTTGTCTTGATTTCTTGCCTCTGTCACTCCATTTGAGTGTAGGGATCTATCTGTAGGATGCCAGCTTCAACATACACATTTTCTGACATGTTTTTATGTTGAAGATGAGCATTCATGAAAGGCCTACTATTTGAGAATGTTTATCTATTACACTGCTAACAACAAGTTAATGTAAGGATGTGTAGTGTGGCAGAAAGAATTCTAGCCTTGGTTTCACACTGTCTTGAGTTGAAGTAACCTTGAGAAATTTCTTTTACCTGTTTCTTGTCTCAATTTCTTATGGAAATACCTGAGTCACCTTTTTGAGATTTAAATGAGATTGTGTGTCTGAAAGTACTCATTGTCTTGCATACACTGGTACCCAGTAACTATTTGCTCATCCATACTTTCTGTACAAAAGATCTAAGGAGAAGGTGAACTGCATTAGGACTTTCAGACTTCTAATTGCCAAAGTCTACATGCAGCATGAGTTGATTGTCTTTGTTGTGTCTCTAAGAGCCATTGGCTTCTCAAAATTTTAATTAACATGTGGCTCAAGAGCACTCACACTTAGCAAAGTTTACACAATTAGTCAGAGACCAAAGGGCATGTTTTAAGAACCAGAACTCTTTTCTTTCCTGGTTATCATGAACTTTACCCCGATTTCTTCAAAACTCTTTGAAAAAAAGCCCTCAGAAACTTTGTTGCAGTAAACTTTTTTTTTTTTTTTGTCTCAGTTGCTTAGATAATATAGTCTATACATTAGAAGAAAGAAACTATAGTATCAAGGTGCTCAGTAACTTTCATCCAAAGTTCAGCATTTAGTTCCAGGGCTAGGATAGAAGCTAAAGTTGCTAATTTCAGTTAGTATGCATTGACTTCTAGCTGAACTTTTCCTCTGTTAAATTCACTTGGTGATCTCCTTCCTTTCTTCTCACAATACCTATAGATGGTGTATGATGAAGAAGACGTGTTTTCTGCTTTATATATTGCCTGGATATCCTACCTTAACTGATCTCTGGTTCTGCCTTCAACTCTGCCTGGCCACAGTGCCACCCCGACTCTGCATTAGCTGACCTCTCGGCCTAGATCTATGCTCACTTTTCTTTTCCTTTCACCCTTCTTGCTCTTGCAAGCTTTTTTCAGCTTTCTCATTAATTAGTCATGACCTTGCACATAAGGGAGAAATTCTTCCCTGGACTCCAGCTCTTTGGGCTGCTAAATCCTGATGTGGTGTCATGGTACTGTGGGAGGCATTAGAAGAGCATGAAGTTTTGTTATGGTGGTTTCACAGGGGCCCATGCTGCAGGGTGCATATTAAGTTCTGCCTTCCTTAATCTCTACATTATAGAGTGTACACGTCTTGAGATTTATGTTATGGATCTCTTGAACCTGGAGCACTACCCTCAACCATGCCAGCCCCCTGGGAGTTAGATTAGATCATAAACCCCAATTCTTGTATGCTGATGTGAGTCCTGAGGTACCTGCATATGTAGAAAGTTGATGTCTGCCTCATCTTTTATCTTACACACTCAGTCCTCAAGAATTAAATTCTGTCTCATTTCCCTTCTAGTTCCCACCAGCTGCCTCCTGATGAGACTGGCCTTGTTCCCTGTGCCAGGAATGGCCACATGATTTCTTCTCTTCAAGGCTCTACTTCTAGAACTTTGGTCCCATTGCCTAGCCAAAATCAAGCCCCCTGGAATTCCACTGCTATACCAATTCCAGTGTGGACATGAGTAAATATTCTTTTCACTGTAGATGTGGCTTGTTCCACAGAGGAGCTGATCCTTCAATTTAGGCCAGGACTGTAGGCCTTAGAGACAGACCAAGTACATTGCTTTTCTGAACATGTACCACAAAATGGAAAAATCCAGAAGGAGATATTTAATCTTTAAATGTCAACATCTAACAAAGCTGAACATGCTGAGGTAATGGATATTATTAATGAGTATAATAAGCACTACTTTGTGCCCAGATAAACCAGCTCCATAGCACTGGGAAATAATACATTCCTAGTACTCCTGACACCCCATTGTAAAATTGATTTCTAAACAAATGGCCCATAACTCAATTACTTCTAGTTCTGTAGCATAAGGGCTCTGGGCCCACCTCAGCATGAAGAATGGAATCAAAAGTGCCAATTAAATAGAATATCCTAGATGCTTATTTCAAACTGTGTAATTTGAGAATGTTTTAAGTGCATCTGAGTATTTTAGAACTTAATAAATGATCCAGCTACATTATCAACCCCAGACATTGATAATTAAATAAAATAGCTTACTTTTTCATAATGTGTGCTCGAGTCCGAGGAAATACTGAGGATACTGAGGATAGCTCACGTACTGGAAAATTCATTTTTCTCAGTTGTTACTGAATCCTGATAGATCTTTGGAAGTTAAAAAAGCATGTCATATAAAAGTCTATCATAAATAAAATCTTCTGAGCTCATTTTCTAAAATATTAAACATGACTGTAGAAACTTATTTGTATGATCCCAAAATGTGGTACATTCAGCTTGGCCCATTTAAATAAACAAACAAGCAAACAAACAAAAAAACTTTTCCTGGTAAATGATTCTAAGGTTCAATAAAGCAATATATTTGAGAAATTCCAATATCGGTTGGTTTTATAATCCCTCCATTTCTATGATGTGGACAGAGCCATGCTTTTTCTTGATTGCTTTCCTCAGTGTCTCACACAGTGTTTTGTGCCTACCAGGTCTCCATAGATATTAACTAAGCATTTAATGAATTATTCATCTTCTATGCTAACCAAAGGCTCTAGCTCACTGCTATTTTTAACATAATTTTGCTCCAAGAATATAGTATCGATAATTTCCCACACCCATTTCTGCCTTTTTCTTGCATTTTAACATATTTATAACTTACATTATGCGCTAGAGCTATAAAATTTTTGAGCCAGGGTATGAGGTTAATGCTTGCTTTGTGCCCAAATATAACTCTGAAGACACTAAGGTAATTGATTTCAAGCTTAAATTTCAATATGATGCTAATGTAAAGACAGATTGGCATGTGTTTTTAATCATTTCTCCATAATTTTATTCCCACCCATCCTTTCTCAAAGCTTCATAGCAATTTTAAGAAGATATTTACTAATTTAGATGCATGTCTACATACTTTCATGTTTGTATAAAGACAGTAAAGCCCGTAACACTTCTGTATAATCTAGAGCAGACATAAGAAGTGCCCTCAGGCTCTTGGGCTGGAAAATAGAGTAGCAGCTAAGACAGATTAATTCTTTCCAGTGAGAGAACAGCCTTTAATGCTAGTCAGCCCAATTTCTGCCGAAATGTTCAAGAAGACAAGTGTATCATTCTTTGAGGACAGAGGACATATTAGAAATCAGGTAATTTAATTTGAAATATGAAATATATCTAATTGATTTATAATACTGTCCCTGGTGTACTGCCCACTGAAAATTCAACATTCTGAGGTGTCTAGACCTGTGACACCAGCTAGAAAAAAATCATTTGCCTTTCCTTTATAAGGCCCAAGAGAATAGAAAGACATGAAGGACAAGGATGAACAACTCCACAGCTCCTTGGGCTGGTGCACTTTATGAACCAGAAAATGGTAGCACACAAACACACGTACAACAGGTCTGATATACTCTCAGCTGTCTCACTAGCCAGTGCACACTCAGTATTCAAGACTTTTTTATTTTAAAGGTAGGAAGACTTTATTGAGATAAAGAAAGCGTCTGTCTGATAGGGAGAAAAGGGGGCCTGGAAAGTGGGTCATACACTAACCCTGCTGCTCAAGGGTATATTATTGAGCAAAGCCAAGAGGTGAGGCATGCTTAAGGTGATACAGAACTATACCAATCAATAAGACTACATCTTTAGTCATTCAGGTAATAATTATCCAAAGGCAAATCATAGAATGGCTGTGATGTGGGACAGAACTATGGTTAGCCAATAAGAACACAACAAGTATAGTTGCTAGGGTAATATGGAGCAAATGGGGATCAAACGAGGAAACAAGTCATATAGTAAGCACATATAGATAGACAAGAACTGTCCTGGAAGGAGTGAGTGAAGGAGGTTTCATCATCCACCCCAAGGTGATTGATGCCTACTTAGAATATCAATCATTGCTGTCGATCCCTAGGGAAATATCTGGGAAAATAGTTCTTTTCTTGAAGCCTGGCCTTCAGTGAATGTGCCTCCAGCCATTATTATCATCTGCATTGACATCTTGAGGGCCCAGCCCTGTCTGACTGCCTATAATATTCTTACCTATCTTAGCTATCTTTAATATTCTACCCTCTGAAGAAGTACCCCTAACTGCCATGAGACGGCAAGGGTGGAAGACTCAACTGGCTACTTCCAGCAGAAGAGAGTCACAGTTGTGATTGACAATCAGAGTTACTCCCCAGAGGGTCTATCTAAAGACCTTTGACAGACACTAGGTGCTCTTGTCTTGGGTACGGGTACAGATTTAGGTCTGGAGGAGATAAGGCCGTAGAAACAGGTAAGTATGCATGGGCCAAAAAATAAAATCAATAGGATTATTATGAATATAGCTAACAAAGTTTTCCACCAGTATAAGTCAGTAATAATTTTCCATAAAGAGAGCTAGGGGAAGGTCCAGGAAAGTTCAAAATCTAACACGTCATTAACCTGTTGTCCAGTATCTTGAATAGTTATTGAGATATTAGCAGAAAGACCAGAAATATATGTACAGAATTCAGCTTTTACAATTGCACAAGTAGCCCCTTGTGCTGCTGTTACTGTCTAATGCCCTACAACTTTGGCATTTGCCTCCTTAATTTTGCTTCTTCATCCAGGGGTGAATTTAAGGTCTTCTGAGTATAGTTAGTTAAGACCTCTATGTGTTGCGTGTGTGCCACAGGTGGGGCAAGTTTGCAGGTTTGTCACTTTTTTGACACTTCTGTCTTATAATCATGCAAATCCCAGAGTATATCTTCCTAACCATCCAGGGGGAAGTCAGGGCTACAAATTAGCGCCACAGAACAAATGAGTGCCAGTGGGGACTCTCATCTAATTCTGGAGCAATTAAGCCAACTTGTTGCAAATGAATCTTTAGCTAGTAAAATCACTGTGTGCATACATTGCTTGTGTATGCGTGTGTCCATTCCAAGCAGAGTTAGGCCAATGAAAATCAGAGTGATTTTTCTGTTCCCAACATAAGGGAATCTAAGATGTTGTATAGTGAGGGTCAACCATAGACATAGATGAATATGTCATATCTGAAAACAGCCATCTTGATATCTATGGTTGTTGGCTTTCAGAATAAGACTTTTACTTTCATTTAATAGGAAACCTACTAAAGCCTTTAAAGGGGCTTCAGTGGCACTGTTAGAAAAAATTCTGTTATCTCCAGGATCGTTAAGAGTATAGTTTATGGGCCACTGTACTACCTTGTAATGGAGGGCTAAACTATGAATCACACTGAACTCTTTTGTAATTCATCAGTCTAGTCCTGTAACTTATTCCAGTCATCTCCTTGGAGTGGTGATACCCACCGAGAATTATTTAAGCTTTCACAGAAGCCCTCACTTATAATTAAGAACAGAATTTAGATTAGGATGTGAGCAAGTCAAAAGTTTGTTTTTGGTGGGGGATAAAACTGTTCTTTGGGTCTGTCTTTTTATGGCTAACAAAACGGTATTGCCAAGTAGTGATTTCTTTTCTTCTTGTGATCTGACGTATCATTTCTTTTTTCCTTTATAATTATTAAATTAAGGAATAAAATTCAATTAGTATTATTATACTTATTGCTGATAGTGATTTTGTCATTGTCATCAAATTTCTGCAACATATTTTAAAGATATATAAGATTAATTTTATAAGTATTGGTTATTTCCAGTTTTATGAGCATAAATACAGAAAACTTAAAGTATTAATATGATAACTGCTAAGAATAACAACATTCACAATAAATATGTTAAAATATTGCTGTATTACTTGATTTATTTGCTGTATTGTTTCCACCCATTCTAAGACAGACTATTGGAGATATCTATTTCATATACGGCATATCAGAAATAATTTTGGTTGGCCACATGATGGCTAATTTATATGTCTAGTGTACATCTCTCAAATATTAAACATATGTCAAGATAAAATAGAAATAAAGATGTTCTTTTTTCAAAAAGAAAATCAGTACAAGTGAATCTAGAAAATAAATTATGAAACAAATTAATACTGGTTGCTTAATATTTAGTGTTTGTTATGCTTCCTAAAAACTGAGCAACTGGGCTGGGAAAATGGCTTGGTGGCTTAAGCACCTGCTTGCCAAGTACAAAAACCCAGGTTCAATCCCCGGTACCCCATGTTGTGCAGCGCTGGAACCTGGGTGTGCTAAGCTGGCCACCAAAACCGGGTTGGTGTGCACACCTGTAATCCCAGCACTGGGGTGGCTGAGAAAGGAGGATCACTATGAGTCTGAGCTGCATAGTGAGACCCTATACCAAAAAAGAAAAAAAAATTAAAACAACCTTGAGCAACCAATAAATAATAATACATTTTATCTTGTGATATATATATATATATATATATATATATATATATATATATGATGGTGATTTGGGTGAATGCTTATCTTTCTCAGCACAAGGTTGGTATGTTGTATATTCAGCAGTTGTGAAATCTAAGCAACATTGGCCAGGCTTATGTTTACCCTTGGTTGGTTTGTGGTCTGCTGAAAATATAGCAAATGGGAGGAGAGGTGATAGAAAAATCAAAGACTCCTGTAGAGATGGCTAAGGGAAGTGGTTTCTTTTACTTTTCTTTTCCTTTTTGTAGCCCGCCCCCCCCCCCCCCCCCCCGTCAGGGGAGGCAGTGGGGCTGGCATGACCTGTGGTGCTGGGGATGGAACCGCTGTCCCTGAGCTTGCCTGCGCTTGACCTAAGCTTGCCTAATCAGGCATTTTAGACCACTGAGCTATCTTGCTGGCCCCTAAGGGGGTTTGAACAGCTCCAGTCAGAACCAAGAAGCTCAGTCTGGCTTGTGAGACCCAGATACCCAGATAATGCGTCTCAGAGGAACTGGGCCTACAGTTGTGAGCAAGAGTAAAGCTTTTCATTAGCGGAAACTGTTGCTAGTTTAGCAAAAGAGCAGTGCTTTGGGAGCCAGATTTGGAGAGCAGATTTTGTGAGGAACCCAGAATTCTGCTGCTTTGTGGGACTTGGCTCTATTTTGGTTTTGGGTTTTCCTCAGTGGCCCCCCTTCTCATGCATTTGGTTTGTTTTGGGGGTTTTTGAGGAGGAAGCCAATTGATGCTATGTCCAGAAAGAGAGAAAGAAAAAGTCTCAAATATCTGATTGACTTTGTTGAAACATAAAAACAAACTCAAAATTATCTGGGTTATATTTATAAGGATGTACAGCCACTCCCAGTCACTGTCTTCAGGGAGCAGAGATTTCACTCTTCTTTCTAATTTCCAAAAGTAAATCTCTCTGCAGCTCAGTGTTGAGTCCCCATTTCTTTCCCTGCTCAGGCTCGGCTTTATTCGTTTTGTCTTCCCAGGCTTCTTTGGTGGTCATATGAGGACAAAGAGGAACATAGGAGTGTCACCAGAGGTAGCCTTGTGACAAGTGCTGATGACACCAAGTGGGAGAGAGGCTGTAGGGGTGGTGGTAATGAGCGTCACACTTTGCTTCTTGTAGGTATGGCTTCTCCCTCATGCTTGGAGTGCATTCCCCATGACTGCGCTGGGCATTCTAGGAACTTAGCTTGTTTGCTACTAAGTCTCCTGACATCTCTAGGAGTGAGGACACCGGCAGGATAAGGATGCTATGTGGCAGGTATGCTCCCTTACTGTCCTGGTCCTGGAGATAAATATGTTGTGCAGCATGGCAGGTTGCTTGCCCCACTTTACACTCTGGGTGTCCTGGTTCCTTCAGTATGTGAGACTATAGTGGGATCCTCCACTTACCCATTGGAATGTGGGAAGTGGTCCTAACCCACTCTGATGCAAAAACATACTTCGTGGCTATACTGGCAAAACCAGCAGGACCTCAGCACAAGCTAATGATGGCCATTGTCTGAGGTGGCATATTTTAACTGTCTTAGAACTCTTTGAGTCACCATGACCAAACAAATGAAGATGGGCTTACTCTCTGCAGTGCCTTGTTCAATAGACAATCATTTTTTTCAAGAGTCTAGGGACTACTTTCTTGATAAGGACATAATCTGGGGGATATATGGATTTTTTCTTTTGCCTTCTGATGTTATGAGAACTTTATCTTTGAATTGGAGTTATGCAACTGGCTTTGACCTGGTTTGAAGATACTACAACTAAATCTCACTCTCAGATATGAGGTCATGGCTCTGGCCATTAGAGAAGTGGTCCCAAGCTACAGAGACAGCACAGGAATTTTCAGCATTCATAAAACTTATGAAGCAAGAAAAAGAGAGAAGGAAAATTTCCTGAGATATGAGATTTCCAGCAAGAAGTTTTAGTACACAAATCGCATTCCCCTAGAGTTGGCACAGCTCCTACAGCTGTATACAGACTCAGGGTTGTGAAAATCCATCAGATTCACTCACCACTACACTGTTGTCATATTACATCTCCTAAGAGCTAGGCCTACAGTTGTAGTGAGAAGTAAAGCTCTGATTAAAATAATATTACCGAAATTTTCATCGGGTCAGGAAACTGAGCCTAAGGACTCATAGAAGGCAGCAAGGGGAGAATGAGTAGTCTGTGAGAGGTGGTCTGACCAGGGAAAGGACTATCACCATCCTTAGTTTTAGTTGTTGCTGTTGGAAGATGACACAGAGAAAAACAAAACAATTTGGAGAGACTATGATGATCCAATGGCCAGTGACTTTGCAGTCCAGACCATCTAGGATTTCAGTTCTAATTTTGATCCTAGAAATTCTTTACACAGTGATAAATTTCCTGGAGATAAACTCATTTTAGTACAATTATCACAAGTGACTGATGTTTGGATCAGAGTAACAATTCAGAGAGCTATGGTTAAGCATCAAGTTCTTGATCATCAAAGGCCCTACTTTTTCCTATAGGCTTGTGTTAGACAGCTTTCTGTTGCTGAAGCAAAATGCCCAAGACAGTAGATTTATAATGGGAGAGTTTCAGTCTGTGATTGGCTGGCTCTGTTGCTGTGGGCTGGAGGCAACGCAGCCCATGTTGGCAGAAGCATGCAGCAGAGCCCAATTTCTTCTTTCACGGCTAGAAAATGAAAGAGAGAAAGAAAAAGACAAGACTATCACAATCCATTTTAAGAAAATACCTACAATCATCTGAAAACTTCCTGTAGTCTCCCGTGTGCTAAGGGTCCCCCACCTCCCATAGCAAAATCTAGGGAACAAAACTTTACCACATGGACCTTCGGGAAGCACTTACGATTCAGACTAGAAAAGGCCAAATATAGCCAGGTGACAAGGAGCCCATAAACAGGGGAATGAGTAATTTTCAGAGTCAAGGACCATTAAATTCACGAAGCCAATTCATCCATCTTCATATTCATGTTCGTGGACCCAGATGGAGAATGGGTCTTATTGCTGACTACATCCTTTGTTGGCCACTTAACTTTCATTTCCCTTCTTAAAAAAATACATTCTTTTTAAAGCATAAAATGTAATTAAGGTGATTAGCATTGCCATTTTCTAAATAAAATTCAATAACATGGAAAATACTTAAAATATATGAACATGTTTTTATACAGAGAACTGAGGCCAGATGGAGCTCTCTCTCCTATTCAGAGAGGAAGGATGGAAGAAGGACAAGGAGGAGGAGAAAGAAAAAGAAAGGGAAGAGAAAGAAGAAGGGAGGAGCCGGAATAAACCGAGAAGAAAGAAAGGGGGGAGAAGGAGAAGGGGAAGGAGGAGGGGAGGGAAGGAGAATGGGAGAGGAGAAAAGAAGGATAATGAGGGGCAGTAGAAGGTGGAGGAGGAGATAAAAGGGGAGAGAAGGGAAAAGGGAGGGGGAGGAGGGGAAAGGGGAGGAAGCGGGGAGGAGGGGAAAGGGGAGGAAGCGGGGAGGAGGAGGGCCCCAACAGCTGCAGCATGTTTATTTGTACACCAAGGAGGTAGCATACCCAGTGAAACCCCTCTGCCTAAGGGCTTACTCTCGTGGTGGGCCCTGGGGCCCAGCGTTCTTGGGCCTAGCACAGCTAGGCCTGTAATTCGCCTCAGGTGCTCTGTGTTGAGGCTTCATCTGCTCCAGGCGTCTCCCTTTTTCTGTTTTGTAGTTACAAGTGATGGGCAGTCAGCTGGAGCTGGAGGAGCTGTGATTAGAGGATTGTGTAGAAGACATTTCCTTTGGAATCCTTTTCATTCTAGATGAACATTTTGCTCCATTTAGGCTAAAGATTCCCAGTCAAAAGATATTAACTTAAAGTGTACGTGTGTGTGTGTGTGTGTGTGTGTGTGTGTGTGTGTGTTAGTCTCAATTTTCAACTTCATTGGCTTGAGGGACACCTAAGAGATTAGAAAAACACACTTCTAGTGTGTCTGGGTGGGTCATGGGGTGCGACCTTGAACACACGTCTGGCTTCCTGTACCTCTTTGATGGTGTTCTTCCTCTGTTATTTGGGTGCCTTGAGATGGGCCGCTTTCCTCTTCCACTGTGCTGCTTTTGGTTTGGAGTCAGCTGGCAATGGCCTAAAACTTCTGAAGCCATGAGACAAAATAAGTCTTTCTTCTTTAAGTTGTGAATATCAAGTATTTTGTTCTAGCAACAAAAAGGCAATTAACACAGTGTGACAGAAGATACGCCTAAATATTACCAGTGTTGCCTGAATGGTTGGATTGAGTGATTCTAATGCCCTCTTTTTATTTATCTATACATCTAATTTAATTTTTATCATAGTTTAATTTATTTTGTCAACATTCATGGGTTTATTTTATTATAAGAAAACACCAAATAAACATTATGATAGAAAGATTTTCTGGAGTTGCGGGGCTGGCTCAGCCTGCCTTCAGGGCGGGTGTGGTGTGGCATGTGGAGCTGGGGATGGAACTGTGGTCTCCTGTGCCTGAGTTTGCCCATGCAAGTTCTTTAAACAGCTGAGCTAACCGGCAAGACCCCTAAACATTATAAGACACAAACTAGATGATTTTTTTCTGAAGTATATTTAAATGGTCTTCCAGTGCAGTTTAAAAGTTGTACATTTCTGTGTATGATGGCTATTATTCATTGTTGATTTGGCTAATTTCATTTATAGGATGACTTATTAATTTCAATTTTTTTGTTGTTTTTGATGCACAGTCTTGCTATGCAGTCTGGACTCAGTGATCTTCTTGTCTCAGCCTCCCCAGTGCTGGGATTATAGGTGTGCACCACCACCCTTGGTTCCAGGGCTGGTATGGCATTTGGGCCAGGGATTGAACTCAGGACGTTGTACTTGCCAGACAGGTGCTTAGACTACTGAGCTATTTCCCCAGTCCTAATTTCAATATCAAAGTTTGTAGCTATTAGCTCTTGATGGTGTATGCTAGGAATCACAATGGAACATCTGCTCAGTAACATTTATTGCGAACTTTCTTTGTATAGTATTTACCAAGGAATTGCCCTTGTGTAGACTTTTAAAATAGATTTTTGAACAAAATATAATTACTTTTCTAAAGAGGTCAGATAGGGGTAGAAAAAATGGAAAACAAGGGAAGAATTTTGATTGGGAAAGTCAGACAAATCTTATTAGGGAGGCAGCTTTTCAGCAGAGTCTGAAAGAGTGGGTAGAAAGGAAGGAAGAGGTGAGGAAGTAGGAGAGCTCATTGCTAGGAAAAGCAAGCAGCCCACACAGAGCCATGCAGCTGCGCAGAGCCACCATGTGGAATGACGAGAAGAAGGTCAGCTCCACTGGGGAGAAAGGAAGGAAAGAGGGAACGAGTGATGGATTAATAGACAGTATTATGAGCCATGTTTCAAGGTTTTAATCTGACTTTTTTGACAATGGTTGATTAAACAGGGCAGTTACCGATTAAACTATTTTTAAGGAAAGCACTCCTGGGACACTGTGAAGGATGGACTATTTAGGGTGAAAGACTTGAGGCCAGATACATAGTTCGAAAGCTACTGTATGTAGCGTTACTGGGAGTGATAATAAGGATAGGATCTAAATCTGTAACCCAGAAAATGGGGAGAAGTCTGATTGGAGAGGCCCCTAGCCTACAGGGAGAAAATTTCCGCAGTACTCTGTTGTGTATATATTTCCACATATTTTTTTTATTGTTATTTTTTATTTTTTTCCCACATATTTTTAAGCATGTAAATCTCTGTATTAGACCTGAACTCTGCCAACCCAAAGTTGAATTAGTGCACAAGCACCTGTGTTTAACAAAGCCCAGTGGATCCAAATCCAGTCCGTGCTGAGTGTGTCCCCCCAAATGAGTAACTGCGGCAGTGTGTAAAACAAAACCGCCCCCAGTTCACATGTGTTTCTGTGATTCCTTAAAATGCCGGAAGAAGATGAAAACAGATTCTAGTGTTGGTTTTTAAGAAAATGTCAGATCCAAAACATCCAACCGTATTCTCTCTCTGACTCAGACGTTTGTGATTTTCCATAAGGCACCTTCAGAAACTGATGCTTTCAGTTGAGAATTTGTTGACTGATGAAGGGAATGCAAGATTTGGATATAGATAAACCTGGATTTGTAATGTTGTGATCTGGGGTTCAGGTATTTAATTCCCCACTTTGCTCATTTGTGAAATGGAACTACTATTTATAGCAATTTGAAAAGCTGTTGTGAAATTACAAGTATACAAGTAGAGCATTGTATATCATTAGCCCACCAAAATACTCAGGAAACAGCTTTTCATTGAAGACCAATCTAACTCTTCTTAAGCTTGGTCTTGGAAACTGTACCTGAAGGCTTTCATTCATTTCTTTTTGTGGCAACATAGGAAAGATTCTGCCAAGGTTGATGCTTCTAGGGGAAGATGATGAACATGGCAAAGGACCACAAACGTGTGTGTGTGTGTGTGTGTGTGCGCGCGCGCGCGCGTGTGTGTGTGTGTGCGTGTGTATGTGTGTGTGTGTGCACGCTACTTCCTCTTTTCTATAATGAGGGTTATGTAAAACCATCCTATTTTATTTTGATTCTTAGATGCCAGGGACTCAGCAGTCGATTCAGTATTCAAACTTAGTAACTGCGCTAACCCCTTAAATGGGCATATTCGCTTCATCCTTTTGTTTGCCATCTTAAATCTTTGCAGGAAAGATATAATGCCTAAATAAAATGAGGAGGCAAATGAATATTATATAGAGCCTTGTAGAAGAAACTGCATGAACTTAACACGAAGAAACAGAAGTTAAGGGGCCGGGGAGATAACTCCGTGGCACAAATGCCTGAGCGGCAAGTGCAAGGTTGTGAGTTTGAACCCTGGTCCCACAAAGAAAAAAAAAGAAAGTTAACAACTGTCTTCAAGTGTTTGAAAATTTCTCATGTAGAAAAAGAAGCAGATTTATTTGTATTGCCTTGACTAGCAAAGAACTGACCATAAAGCACAACCTAATTATTTAAGTAAAATAAGATTTAAAAATAACTGGTGTAATGGAAAAGAATTTCCATGAGGGAAACGAGACCTCTATCATTGGAAGAGTTAAGCTTTCCATAAAGTTTGCTTTGGAAATAGAAAAAAAAAATCCCACAATATGCTTAGAATCACAGGGGGCCCTGAATAGCCAAGATAACTTCTAATAAGAAGAGCCAGAAGTGTTGTACCTCTATCAAAATATTCCAAAACTACACCAATCAAAATGGTAAGATACTGTCATAGAGACAGACATATAAGCCTGTGGAACAGAATAGAGATCTTAGGAATAAAACCACCCCTCTATAGCCAACTGATTTTGAAAAGAGAGACAATAACACAACATTTAATAAATGATGTTAGGAAAACATGGAGAATAGTAAGTTTAGATCTTTATCCCATATCTGATACAAAAAATCAACTCAGAAAATATAAAAATCTTAAAGGCAGGGCTGGGATATAGCTCAGTGGCACAGTGCCCTCCTGGCAAGTGCAAAGACTTGAGTTTGAGTCCTGGTACCAAAAATAAATAAATAAATAAATAAATAAATAAAAATTTTAAAGTAACCCTTAAAACTATAAATGACTAGAAAAAAATAATAAGGAAAAAGTTTCTTGGTATTGGTCTGAGCAATGACTTTTTTAAAAAAAATATTTTATTTTTATTTTTGTTTTGGTACAGGGTCTTGCTAGGCAGTTCAGACTTGTAGTGATCCTCCTGTCTCAGCCTCCCCAGTGCTGGAATTACAGGTATGCTCCTCCATGCCCAGGAAGACAGGTAAAAATCTTGAGCACAGCCCTTGAGACAGCCCCTCAAACCAAGGGAATTGATGAAATATCAGTTTGGAAACACCATGGCCTTCATTTTGCTGCCTCGTGAAGGACATTTCATTGTCTCTTACTGGTGGAGTCGAGGTGTCCCCAAGTGCGTTCCCTCTGTGGAGGAGCTCAGGTATTGGGAGAAATGGTCTGGGCCTCGGCATCCTCGTCTCCTTCCACTTGGGATGCTTAGATGCAGTCCTCTGACCTCATGCAAGCCATTTACAGGGAGAAGTTTTGTGTGACTGGCTCTGTACTCTCCTCATCTTCTAAATTCTTCCCCCTCAATACAGCATAATCACCATTTCTGCAGCACCTTATGATAACCCTGTTCTGAGCCAGAGACTCATCCCCGAACACTCAGGAAATAAAATGTAGGAATCTGGGATGATGAGGCTTCCTGTGGGGACGATTCATGCTAAAGGAGACGTGAAGGCAGTTGGGAGAACTTGGGTCTGAGTGTCTCTTGACTTAAAGATCCCCACTCCCAGTCGTCTCAGTTACTGTAGTCTTCTTGCTGGAACAAAATACCTGACACCCAAAATGAAGGAACAAAAGGTTTATCAGCTCACAGTTACTGGAAGTTTCAGTCCATACTTGGCTGGTTCCAAGACAGAGCAGCACAGGACAGAGAGTATCAGTTCCTGGTGGTGGCAAAGAGCAAGAGGAGCCAAGGGAGGAGCAGCAGCAACAATGGCAACACAGAGAGAGTCTGTCTGTCTGTTTCTCTTACATTATGTTCAGGCTCTGTGCCCCAGGCTGGTTGTAGCATTCATACCCATAATCCCAGCAGTACTAAGATCCATAATTCCAGTGGATCATGAGTTAGTCTCAAACTCTAGAAGTCCCTGCCCCATGACTTCACGAGGCCTTTGGGGGAACAACTAGACACAAACCATAGCACCAGTCCACGGTCCTATTTTTATGTGGGAATCATTTATAAATTTAGTGATAGAGTTCTGTGTTAGTTTCCGGGGAAAGAATAAGATAAAAACAGAATGCTGTCTCTCATGTGTGTACGTCAAGGAATACTAAACAAGACTGTACTCATTTAAGTGGATCCTTTTCTGGTGTATGCTTTGCAATGGGAATTTAGTTTGCTCAGGAAAAATCAGCTACTTGTTTTTATCTTGCACAGCTGTGAGCAAATAAGCCCATCACGCTATACAAAATGATTGAGAACATTTGCTGCTCAGCATTTTAGGCAGGCTGATGTCAACACAGAGCAAAATGGTCTTTAACAGTACTTTTCCAATCCTCTCTCTTCCTTAGGAGAACTTTAGAAGAGGTGCAAATGTCTGAGGTGTGCTTATTTGATTTATTCACAGGAAAATGAATTTACAGAGATGTTTCAGGAAAAATTAGTAAAATATATCATTAGAAGACCCATCTATCCTGCCATATGATAGGACCAATCCCCATGAATATATGAGATTCTAATTTTCAATCTAATCTATTGATTCCCTCTTTCATTTTTCAAATACCAGCTGAATTTCTATAACATGTTCAGCTTTTGCTTTGTTGTTTTAATTGTGAAAACCCAATAAACTCAATAATAAAAAACAAGGTTTCAATAATCACTGTATGCTTACCTGTACATTTTAAGTTCTCTGTTATTAGTTTATCTTTCCCATGTTTTCTAATATGAAAGTGTGTGCATAGTTTGTTCAAGGACACAACTTATCCTTGCTTTGTGAATGTGTATGCCCATCTGCGTGTGTGTTGTGGTGTGGGTGTGGGAAAGAATGAGGAAGGGAAAGACAGAGAGAGAGAGAGAGAGAGAGAGAGACAGACAGAGAGACAGAGACAGAGAGAGACAGAGATCACCAAATCCTGCAATCAGTCACAGTCAAGACTCCCATTGTCCAAGAATCTGTCCTGGTTTCTGGCACCGGGCAGCTCCTCCAAGGCCTTTCTCCTTCCTTAGCCATAGCCCATCTTCTGGTCTCAGATCGTTGTGGCTGAGAGGTTTTTGTCATCTTGCTGGTGAAGGCCAGGTTATTTATTATTTTTTTTTTAAGAGTAGCTAAAATTTCACCAGAAATCAAGCACAAGAATAATATACTAAAAGCTGCTAGAGAAAAGCAACAGATCACATTTAAAGGAAAATCCATCAGAATAATGGGTAGGGCAGGTTTCTCTTTACAAACCATAAGGTCAGGAAGATCATGGAGCAGAGTAGTTCAAGTTCTACATGAAAAAAAAAAAAA
>PVKN010007493.1:0-26567 GCA_004027915.1 Capromys pilorides | reverse complement strand
TTAAAAATAAATTTAAAAACAAGATACTATTTTTTATCTTCATACTTACAAATAATAATACTCATGGATAGGAAATGGAAAGAGTGATCTGCTGCAAATGGGACTATAGTAAGCATTTTGTACAGAAATTTGAAAATGTATCTCACTGATTTAAGATGTCCATACGTTTTGATTTGTTAACTGTTCTTTTACTATTTATCTTAGAAGCTAATAAAAATGTGCACAGAAAAAGAAAGAAGGAAAGAAAGAAAGAAAGAAAGAAAGAAAGAAAGAAAGAAAGAAAGAAAGTAAAGCAGCAAATTACTTCTGAAGGTCAACCCACTAGAATAACAGCAGTCTTCTCAACACAAACATTAAGGGCCAAGAGATCTTCAAGTGGAGTGGTAAAGTGTTTGGAACCAGAAACAAAATAACTTCCAATGCATACCCAGGTATCCTGCAAAACTATCTTTCAAAATTAATGGTTAGGACTTCTAGGAAGGTGGAAGACCAATAAACACCACCAACTCAGTCTCTTTGAGATTCAGAATTTGGGCACTGGAATACAATGATTTTGGGAAGAAAAGTACGAGGGAGGTAGAACTACAGGACCCAGGAAGGATCTGAAGGAAGATTTGGAGCTCACAGGGAAAGTGGAAAGACAGACCTCAATACAGGAAGCAGGAAAATGAACAGGATCTCTGACAAAATACCAGACAGAGTTTAGGAGCAAAAAAAAAAAAAAAAAAAACCCTTCAATGCCGGGGACTCCGGCATTAATGGGAAACTCATGTCACCCTGAATAAATCTTTGTTTCCACTTGGATAGTGTTTCTTTTTTATGGGGTATTTTTTTCATTGGAAATCAATGTGAATCGAGATTAGAGAAGCACAGCAGCAGTCAAGAAGTGAGTAGCGATCAAGGGAGGGCAGTGGATTCTGGAGGAACTTTCTAAGTCTGTTAACTTCACTCATACTACATGATAGCTGCACTCATACATAGCTGAGGTCATGATCACCAATTTCCTCAGGGAGTTTAGCTGTGCAGTTAACCCATATGCGTCCAGTTTTGCCCCAGGGGCTGATTTCCTTTCTCATCCTCTCCCATGAGGCTTTGCTGGGGTCTCACCCTTTATAGCAGCTTTCCTCATCTTGTTCCATCTTATCAATATCCATGTTTACGTAGTCTTCCACAGATCAATCCTTTAGCTTATAACATATGGAAGTTGTTTTTTGATCTGTGGTAGTTTCCATCAGAATTCAAGACCCACATTGCCACAGGTAACAGATGGAATAATCAAATAGATTCCCATGATAGCATAGTGGGAATGAGTCCATCCAGCATGGTTTTAAAAATCACCTAAAATTGAGAATCGTCCTCCAAATACTGTTCCTGGATTCCACGCTTTCCATGTCTGGACTGGCAGGTGGTCTAACTCCTGCACCATCTCAGTGATTTCTTGTACCAGCCCTTGTTGATATCTTTCTCAAGGCAAAAATTGGTTAAACTGAACTTCCTACAAACTCCTTCTTCTTTAGCTAGTAGTTAGTCTAGTGGCAACTCTTTTGATATACTGCATTTTGAATCTGTCTGTTGTTTAGCTAAGACATCCATTACATAAGCAGTTTCATTGGCTGTGATTTTTAGTATAGTTTGTAGTCTAATTATTCTATTTAACATATAAATGAGAGCTTACTATTCCTACCTTCCATCCTGGGCCCAAGTGGCCAGTATTGAATTCTCAGGTGGTCATTCATTTTTCAATTAGCTATGGCTATACTTTTCTCACAGAAAAGAGTATATATAGGGTAGCTCAACAATTCACCCTGGTGTAAGGTCAGGAGGAGAAAGTGCAGTTTGATAGTGTTCAAGATACAACTTTCTGCTCAATTTTCTAGGAGTTGAGCACAAATCTAATGTAGTCCCACACATCTAAAGTAGCCCCTTGGCAGCTGACCAACGGATGGAGGCAGTTACATTCTTTTATTCCAGGCTCAAATCTGGGAACTGGGCTAAGGGGTTGAGTTTGGCTACATTTCCCCACCATTCTGTGCTCCCTTTGGCCTCGTTATAGAATCTCTGTCCCAGGCAAGTGAGATCTCCTATCTGCTTGAAATCTTTTTGCTCTTCAGGTGAGGTACCATCTTCCAGTGATGCTCACCTCTAGGACCCCTGGGTTGTTTCCCTGTAGAGGCATCTACATAACTCCATTCTTTCCACTTTTTCCCAATCTGAAGGCTTCATTCTCATCTGGGTCCCATTCACTGTTCTTCCACCAAGATATCCCACCACTCATAGCACAAGGCGATACTCTGGGAGTGCTAGTGCTATGAAGAGGTTTAGGACACGTTATTTGCAGCAGAGGCTGGGTCACTTCCTCATACAACAAATGGAAAACTTGGAAGCTAGAGCTGGCTGGGGTGTAAGTATCTCTTCCTATATGAGCCACCATCCTCGAGTCACGGTTCCTATCACCTATTCAAAGCCTGTTTACCTTCTTCCCATTCTGGGTTCTGGAGGTCAAAGACACTAAGAGCAATTAGATTGCATATCTTCAGGGTGCAGGAGGGTGGAGGTTTTCATCTTTTCCAGGGAATCCTATTTTCCAGGTAGCCTCTCCTATAGATGACCAGTATACAGAGCTGAACTCAATTATGTCACTGAACCCACTCCAGTCCACCCAGGAACATGTACATTTATAATTATAGCTGTAATCTCTTTACTAGGTAACTACATCATATAATGGGAAATTTAGCTGCCCCTCCTGTAGGGAGATATAGCTTTTTTTTTTTTTTTTTTTTGCCTCGGTTGCAGAATTAATGGCCATATAGGCATCAAAAAGAAGGGTTACTAGGTCTCCAGGCTTTGCTTTTGTAGTTCTGCTTATCAAGGGTCCAAGCCACTTTCGCCTTCACCCATATTGCTCTCCATCTAGACACAGCCTGATTTGAAATTCTCATATTGTTCCCATTTCTGCTTGAAACAGAGGGATGGAGGTACCATCCTTAGGTTTTCAGGTCTTATAAAAAGGTAATGAGCACAGGTTCTGATGATTTATCCATCAACAGTTACAGTAAGTATGGAAAAGCAGAACAGTCATGATGGAATTTCTTGTCCAGAAGACATGCAGGCAGGGGGTCACGGTTATTGGTTGCCTCTACAGGCCCTGCCCCCACCTATGTCATTCTTGGCATGTAAAAGATGAGGATTCCTAGTATAGATAGTTGCTACCTGCAAAATTTCCCACCAACAAAAAGAAAACCAGAACTAGCAGGCACTTTTGGCAGCATTTCCAATCTGCTGGTGCAGTCTCAAAGAGAGTTAAGGTACGGAACAAGGTTTGAGGCCTTAGTGCGGTAGGAGAGGAGGGGCGACAGATCGTAGCAAGGAGGGTGCCCTCCGGCTTCCACTGGGCTAGACAATGAGCCTCAGTGTGACTAGAGCAGGGCTGTCCCTCACCCTGACTTGTGTTTCCTTGTCAAGCTTGTCAAGCACTGCAATCTCCTTGATGAAACCTGGGACCTTTGAGACCTCACTCTAGGAGCAGATAGCCTCTGCATTACGCACAGCCCCCTTGCTGCTGCCCCTCCTCGTGCTGTATTGCAAACCCAGGAGGCCCTATTGGTTTGTTCCCTTTCGTTCCACTGTCCAATGCAAAACCATCGTTCTTCCTCTGGTGCAGTAGGGCAATACAACACTTCCCCTAGCAGCAGCAAAGCCTGCTTCCCAGGTGTAATCTAGGCAAGTCCATTAATTCCATCTGTCTGCCAGGCCTATTAGAACAAAAGTTCAACAAGCACTCTGTAGCCTTTGTTTCCAAGTACGACAAAAAGAAAATAAATAAATAAACATTAAAAAAGAAAAAAGAAAAAAAAATGCCACATTGGGTTGAAAGCAAAGTACGCTGCTAACTGCTCAGACGCCAGCAAGAGACCCTACGCTCCTTCCGGCTCCTTCCGGGACTCGCCTCCGTTTTCAAGGAGCTTACCGCCCCCCTGTGGCTCTGATCATCTAGGGACTGCGCAGCCTGGACGCGTGAAGCACGTTCTGTCTACTGCGTAGCGTCACGTCAACTGTCTGGCACCTTCGCGTCCTCCAGTTGCTGGAGCCTAGCTGAGGACTCGGCGCAAGCCTCTGGGCTGAGGCGCTGGGTCCCGCGGGAAGGGGCGGGGCCGCGGCGTGGGGGGGGCCGCGCCAAGGGGCGGGGCTGGACGGGGCAGGGCTGGAGGGGGCGGGGCGGGGCCCGGGAAATTCCCGGCGGCCGGAGCCTGCGCGGCGGTCAGCTGAGCGGCTTCGGCGGGTCGCCCGGCCAGCGTCACCCCGGGTGCTCAAGCCCTGCGGCCCGGACTCCGCCCCCACCCGGCTGTCCCTGGCCGACGTCGTCTCTGCGTCCGGAACGCTCCTCCAGGGGTGCGATGCCCATGAAGCAGTGACCCCGAGGAAATCCCGATAGCGGGAGGCCAGTGAGTCGGGCTGGGCAACAGGGACTAGGCGAGGGGGCGGCGGGCACCTCTTGGTGCAGCCGTTCCCGCCCTAGAGCCCGCGGGACCGGATGGCGAGGGGTGGGGCACGGCTGCCTCGGAAGGGTCTCAAGGCCTGGTGGATCCTGACCCAGTGGGAGAGAGCGACAAGGCTGCCGTCCCACGGGGTTCCTGCTCCCCAAAATAATAACAGCCCCAGGGCTGGCTGGTCGCAGGTCCCTGAGGTGGTTTGAGGGGGATGTCCTCTCTCAGGTTGATTATGCAGCGATTCCTGGTTGTGAGGAGGAAGAGGTTACAGGTACACTTTTGGAAGACAGGAAAACGCTTCTACAGAGGTGACCCAGGAACAGTAAAGAGCCTTGACACCTGCTTGAGGAGGTGGGGTTACCAGACAGCTCTGAGGACTCTGTACACGTCCTGGCTGGGAACTGTGTAGGGGAAATAGGTAGTGTGTATTTATATGTAATGTTCATGCATGTGTGTATTATATAATATTATATGTATACGGAGAGAGGTGAAAGTTTGGTAAATCTGAAGACCTCTAAAACAGTTGCTTTTACCCTAGGAAATATGTAAGCTAGAGGCAGTAAACAAGGCTCCAAGAAAATGAAACCTAGCTTCTGGCCTGGCCCCCACACACAGGAGTACAGTGATATGTAAGAGTGTCTCAGCAGCATTTATGATAAACTGCAAATTGAAGGCCCTTGGAAGATCCAGTAGCAGTGTTGCGACTACAAAGTCTCAGGAGTGGCTAGCAAGCCTGCACTGGTAACCCAAGCAGCCACCTTGCTCTTTGATTCTGGGAGAGAAGAAGCCAGAGCAAAGGCCAAGGCCCATGATTTCCGGAACAGACAGGAGACCTTTCAGGGTGGCCCGTGAAAGAGAACAGGGATTGATTTGAGTGTATGCAGTGCATTTCTACTGTGCCAGCTTTAGGAATTCTTTATATATTGTGTACAACACTATAAAAGTAAATAGTGTACTTTTTACAACTGACCTTTAGGTTCCAGTGTATATTATGCTGTGGGATTTAAATCCCCCTCCAACAAACTTCTTGGCAGAAATTTTTATTTCTGTTGTATTGAATGAACCCTTAAGTTTTTCTCTCTGGTCCCTAAACCTATTTTCCTGAGTTTTTTGAAATTTGGTATGTTTAATAACTTGTGTAGCATTTATGGAATAGTAAAATCAAAATCCAAAGTAAAAGTAAGAAGTTAAAAACAATGTATTATTTAAAAAATATTCAAGCCATTTATGATGGTGCATGCCAGTAGTCCTAGCACTTGGAAAGCTGAGGCAAGAGAATCACCATGAGGTGGAGTCCCGCCTGGACTGTATAGCAAGACCCTGTCTCAAAAAGGGGCAACAAAAATTCACTGTTTCCACTTTATGTTTATGCTGATGGAATGTATGTCATGAAATAATATTTGGAAGCCTCTGAAATGATATAAAAAGCAGTTCTGATTTTTAAAGTAGATTTTTAAAATTGACTTCATGGTCTAGAAGTAAATGACATAGAACTTTAGAAAAAGTATGAGGATACTAACTGAGATGTGGGGAATGTCACAAAGCACAAAATGTTGTATAGGTATTAGACTTCAGAATACCTCATTATACTGCATTTTTTTTTTTTGAAGAGACAGAGCCTGCTGTGTGCCAATCTTAAGAGAGAAATGAGATAGGCATAAGAGTATGACAGTAATTGCAGTAAAGCCAAAGAGATAAAAATGCAAACTGTTCTGGGTATCTGGAAGAAATAAGAACTCACTTTATATGGGGTTCCATAATTGAAGTAGACATCGAACTGCTTAATAGAACTCTGCCAGGGCAGAATGGGAGCCATACATCTCAGGGAGAGGACAAAGGGGACTTAAGGACATAGAAACTAAGAAAGCAGAGAACTGTGAGCCCTTTAATGGGCCTTTTTTACAAGGAGTTTGTGAGAGGAGATGGCACTGGTAGGTAGATAAGTTGGTTGTGGACCCTAAAAGGCCATGCTTATCTTGCTGAAAGTCTGCCTTGTAAGAGAGTGGTTGTACTTCAGAGAATAACATAATGTTATGGAAGAACCGTAAAGGCAATGGCCCTGATATGGAAAGGGATGAAAGACCATTATGGGGGCTATTGCAGTTCATTTAAAAATTCTTTGGTGAGTTTTTCTTTATATGTATTAAGTAATGTCCTCCATGAGGGGGTTATAGCAGAAGGCCAAACAGGCCAAAACCCTGTTCTACGTGACAATCACCACTGCCAAAGTCCAGGCAAAATAAGAAGAAGCTGAGCCCTTCATCCTGCAAAGTAGGGAGAAAGAGGTGGATTCTGTAAACATTTTGGAGGTAGAATGAGTGGCATTTGATGACCTATTAGATTTGGCAGAAGAGAGAATGGGAAGAATCGAGTTTTACTCCCTAGGTTTCTACCTATGAACTACATGAAATCTGCTCCTGTTTTCTGTATATTAGTGAGATATAAAACTTGAAGTAACATTTTTAGTATATAAGGGTGAATCATCTTTTACCTTTTAGAAGGATATACATGAACTCTTAAGTTCCTTTTTTCCAAGTTGGTGACTGTTTGGCTAGGCAAACCGGAAACCTGAAAAGACCTTCTTTCATTGAGTATGAAGTTGGTTTACTCTAGTTATCTCTGAGGCCAACTATAGAATGACATGTATGTCCATGTTTACAAGGTCAAGTCATTGTTATAATTACTTGGCCTTGGAATTAAGAATAAGAATGTATGTTAGGAACTCAAGTATCAGATTTGGGAATAAAATCTATAAGATTCTGCGATTTAACCTCGCTTACCAGGTAGTAATTTTCAGTCCTCATCATTGGTGAAATCTTGTGCTCAGTTAATAGTGTTCAATATCACCTTTGCTTAGAAATGAAACAATGTGGGTCTAGATCAGTTGGATTAGCATCAGAAATTCTGTGATTCTGTAGTGACACATGCCTGTAATTCCAAGCACTTGAGGCAGGAGGATCGGTGCGATTTTGAGGCCAGCCTGGGCTACAAAAAAGTGAGCTCAAGGCCAGCCTGAACTGCATAGTGAGACCCTGTCTCAAAAGGATAAAAAAAAAAAAAAAAAAAAAAAATTCTGTTATTGTTATTAGGAAAAAATAGCTTGTAGTCTGTTAGATATCAAATGCATCAATTCCATGGGCTGATAACATCTAGTAATGAAAGAGGAGTTTATGAGAATTTTTATTGGAAATATAAAGAGTAGAATTTTAGGAAGAACTCATATGGGTGGCCACATGGTCCTTGTATTCAGAGTCGCTTATAGATAAGCAGAGCACAGAAAATGCTGCATTGTTTAGTTGGCTGCCTGTTACAGGTGACTCTGTAGACTTTAAATGATCAACTAGAACTCAGGCTTCTAACCCAGTTCACTACATAGGGTTTAAAGGAAACTGAGATTTTTTTTTTTTTTTTTTTTGAAACTGAGATTTTAGAGAAGAAAAAAACTGGTTATTTTGCATTTTAATTTTCTCAGAACTCAGGAGCACAGTAGGGAGAAGCTATACCTCACTTTAGTAGTAGGGAGTAGACTGCTTCTCATGAGAAAATTCATTACATTTAAATTCCTCAGAACTCAGTACCTCAAGAGGGAGGGGTCTGCATCTCATTTGCCTAAGGAATTTCTTTCTTTGTTCAAAGTCCTAGTTCAGTCTGTTCTTCTTTTAATTCTTCTTGAGGCCGGGGAGATAGCTCCATGGCACAAGTGCCTGCCTGGCAAGTGCAAGGCCATGAGTTCAAACCTTGGTCCTGCAAAAAAAAAAAAAAAAAAAAAAAAAAAAAAAAAAAAAAAAAAAAAAAAGGAATAATTCTTCTCAATATGGTTGATCACCCAACTCTTCCATCAGACCCTTCCCCAGCGAGCTGCTTCACACATAAGCTAACTAAATGAATTATTGTATACATTATCAGATAGCATGTAGGAGTGAACTACCCACAGTTCTGAGAGATAGTGCTGGGATCTCAGTCCTCAGGCTGAAATCAGATCCAGTCCCTCCTGCTGAAAACTTGCTTGACCTCTCGGGAGAAGTCTATGTGTAGCAGGGCTTTGGGAACTGCTTTGCCCATGTGTCCAAGGTATTGTAATTAATTGATCACATCTGCTTCCCCAGCTTTGCTGTGCCCTAATTTGCTATCTCAATTTGTTCCACAACCCAAGAATACTCATATAAAAATGATTACAATACAGTAATATAATACAAAATGTAAAGAAAAATAGATTAAGCTGCATTTACCTTTGAATACCTGTGTGTCTGATGAGGGAGACTAGAGTATTATGCAGGTTGACTTTCACTATCATTAACAGAATCACTGTTATCTAGTGGCTCAGTGGGATCTTTTGTTTTAGCTTTCACAAGTAACCTATGCACTTGTTTTTGCTGTTTTGAAGATTTTCTGGAAGTACGACCTTGCATTGTCCTTAAACAGATTCATCACTCTCACTGCTACAGCCTCTCACTACAAAACTTTGCACTGTTTCACACATTTTACACATATATCTAATCTCATTTGAAGTGATGGATTCTTCCACCTTTTCTCTTCCTTTGTGAATGAGATCTCCATAACTTTTTGCTGGGAGATGAATCACTTGCAAACCTGCAGAGGGAAAGGAAGAGATTGAGAAAGGGGAGGGAGGGAGGCAGAGGAGAACCTTGTGCTCAATTATGAACATGTGACATTGGTGTCATATACTACTCATATTGCTAAACATTGCTTGTTCATAACAAGTAAAATTTGTGGGCCAGAGATATAGCTTAGTGGTATAGTACCTGCCTAGCAAGCACAAAGTTATGAGTTTGATTCCTGGTCCCCTCTCAAAAAAAAAAAAGTATTAGAAATGTGTGCTTGTCTTATGGAATACTCATTGTACAAGCTCTTTGCAAGGCAAGGTTTCATTGTATTATGTTCCATTATTTGTAGGATTCTAAAAATGACATACTAGATGTAAATGCGTTAGTAAAATTTTGAAATTAAACATTTACATACTTTTCTTTGCCATATATGCTAACTTTATGACATCTGAGTTACAAAATATTCTTTCCTAACAATATTGGATGACAGAGTTTTCTGTAACTGGTATAGGTGTGTGTTTTGTGAGAGAACAGCATGCCTTGTGAAGATACCGGGTCTGTCTAAAGTGAAGGTAGACTATGACCTTACTGGAACTACTTTTCCCAGGACTACTGAATCCATAGCACATATAAGGATGTCCATTTGCTTGATGGGTCATTAGTCACAAAGGTCACTTGACTTCTGGAGTCCACACAATTGACCAGTGGTGTACTTCTATCTCTCTTAAAACAACTCTGCGTTTTCCCAGTGTAATTATGAAACCTGGGCAACCTGAGAAAGAAGCAGCACTGATAAAACTACAACCAATACTAATTTAATTGTGGTTGTCCCTAAAGACTTGGTGAAGGTATAAAGAGGGATCAAGGAGAAAACAGAAACCGTTTTTAAAGCCATATCTCTCTCCCTTTTTTACTTTACCCTCCACTGTTTCCTTTTTCCTTCTCCTTCATTTTCTTTTCCTTGAAAAAGCCGTTGAGGAGAAATCTGTTCATATATATGTGAAACCAAACACATCGCCCGATACCTGCTTAAATACTTCAAGACAAAATCTGTTGGGCCGGGATGTCACTCAGTTGATAGAGCACTTGCCTTGCATGTGCAAGGCCCTCGTTTAATCCCTGATGCCAAAAATAAATAATAAAATAAAATAAAATAAAGAGATCTGTTTAGTACTTTTGTAGCCTTTCAAAAAGATAATGTAAGTACTAAATACCTATAGAAAGTTTAGGTTTTCTTGTAAATGACACATATTGTAAAGATTTTATTTTTATGCCTATTACCTGGAACTTATTATTCCTCTGCAAAACAAGGGAGAACACTATCACTTAGTAACTCAGTAAAACTCCACTTTATGAAATATTAGCACCAATATCATTCTGTGAAGAAAAAAAATAACTTTATAGAAAGTGAGAAGCTGGCAGTTTATCCAGAAGTTTTGGAGTGAGGAGAAAAAAAATCAGTCTGTTTTGTCACCTAATGCTAAGTGATATAACACTTCTGAGTAATACCACTTTTTTTTTCTTTTTTCTTTTTTCTTTTTTTTTATGTCTTTTTGAGACAGGGCCTCGCTATGCAGTTCAGGCTGGCCTTGAGCTCAGTTTTGTAGCCCAGGCTGGTCTCAAACTTGCATGATCCTCCTGCCTCAGCCTCCCAAGTGCTGGAATTACAGATGTGAGTGATACCACTTTTCTAGAAGAGACGAAGGTTCTTAAATAAGAAATATTTATCTGTGGTTTTCTCCCCTGCGTCACATAACGCCATGAGACACCACTCTTTGCTGTGGCTGCTTTAGAATGAAGTCGCTTTGACAGTCAGCACAGAGCTTGAAGTGCAGTGTTTCTGATTACCTATGTAGGTTCCCAAAACCAAAAGCACATGCCAGGCTCTGGGTTCCACAGGACTTGTGGAGAGTCCAAGGCATCTGCCTGTTGTTAGTGTGGGAAGCAGTTAGGCGTGTACATGGGGATAGGATATGGTTATATGTCAGAGAGAGGGCGGTTCTCCTGCCTTTGTCTTCCAGGGACTGATTTCATATATAAAGAAAGGGCTGCAGCTCCAAATGTCACACAGTCTCCATAATCCTGTGATTGTGAGGAGCTGATGGGTCTGATGCTTTCCTCCAGGAAAGGAGGGATCAGTTACTTCTGAGTGCTTCTTCATCTCTCATGGGTTCTGATGATATCACTGTTTTTCTGCTTTATCATAATTGTATAGTAGTACCGGCCCGTAGTGGTGCATGCCTGTAATGCCAGCACTTGGAAGGCTGAGGCAGGAGAATCGGTGTGAGTTCAAGACTTTCTGTAGCCTGGGCTACAGAAAGTGAGCTCAAGGCCAGCCTGTACTGCATAGTGAGACCTTAACTCAAAAAGACAAAAAAAAAAAAAATAAATAAAAAAATTGTGTAGTAGCATCATACATAGCTGGAGGTGTATCAAATTTGTGGATGGGGTTTTGGGAATGTTTTGAGACAGGGTGTTATTATGTAGCCCAGGTTGGCCATGAACTCACAATGATCCTCTTGCCTCAGCTTCCACAGTGCTACGATTACAGGCAGCATGTGCCACCGTGCCTAGCTTCAGCTTTGTGGTTTTTTAAACTAAAACCTTGTCTGAGTCTCTCATAGTGCTGGAATTACAGGTATGTGTCACTGCTCCCAGGTAGGGATTCCTCTCTAGATTGCTTATACTTGACTAAAATTTTATTGGAAATGGCTAATGTAAGGTGAAGGTTAAGCTAGGCATGGTGGTATATGCCTATAATCTGAGCACTCTGGAGGCCAAGGCAGGAGAATTGCAAGTTCAAGACCAGCTTACGCACTCTGACAGTGCCTGTCTCCAAATTAAAAATTAAAAAAAATTAAAGAAATGCTTTAATGTAATTCAGTGCTGAAGTCCTGAGTTTAATTCCCAGTAGCTGAGAAGGAAACATAAAAATGAAACATCTGGAAATCAAATGCTCTTATATGCTCTTTCAGGTGTCTCTCTAGACCTCAATCACTTTTTGCTTTGCAGAATAGAAATGTACATATAATGTCAGAGTACAGGTAGGAATTGCCTTTTCTTTATATTGTTTTATAATCATTAACATCAGCCCTTGGTAGAAGACACCATTTTCACAAACTGTGAAGTTGAAATGTTTGCCTTGAGGCTGTGGTTAATAGTCAGAAAGATGATAAAGAAGTGTAGTTGAGAGTCACTCATCTGTCTTATATGTCCATATTGACTCCTCTACAAAATAAAGTCGTATATGTAAAATATTTTCAGAATATGCAATAACTGAATTAGGTAGCTTGTTTTTCTGGTATGTGCATTAGGAAATGTTATGAGAAAGTCTTAGTGTTCAGTATTACCTTTTTAACATTGTTAGTTTTAGTATCAGCCTTCATGCCTGGCTGTGCTACTTGCTGACTTTGGTTGAACCAAACACCTCTGGGACTCAGTTTCTCCTCACATGTAAAATGATTGTGTTTTAATGACGCCTTGAGACGGGGTATTCTAGGTGGCACATAGGAACGCTGAGAGAGATAAACTCTCACTTTTAACTAAACATATAAGCAACAAAGTAGGGGAATTTTCGAACAACTGTATTGGGATATAATTCACATACCATACATTGCACTCAAAATAAGCAGTTTAAAAGCTGAAGATTTGCATGAGAGAATTTCTGTAATGATGCTTTTCTCACATGATGTTCATTGCATCCTCAATGTGAGTCTTTTTCCACACTTCTCAACTCCTCCCTGGGCCCCTGTCTATAGCTTTCTATACAGGCATGCAAGTATGCATACACACACACATTCACACACCACTGGTGGTACATGTGTGACTTACCAGGCAGCTTATGCCATTTGTGGTACAAATGGATCTGATCACTTTTATTGGTCTTTTTACTAGTAAAATTAATAAAAGGCCACCTGATAGGACAGTCATGCATATACCACCAGTGGTTCAAGCTTCCCAGCAGTCAGAAATATGAATTATGGTCCCATTATGAACATATTAAGGGAAAGAGTTAAAGATATTCAGAATGCCATTGGATATTGGGTGCTACGGTGCACACCTGTAATCTCAATTATTTGGGAGGCTGAAGCAGAGAGATCATAAGTTTGAGGAAAGCTTGGCGCAACTTGGTAAGACTCAGGGCTGAGGATGTAGCTCAGTGATAGCACTTAGATGAAAGAAAAGAACAATTAGAAAGCTAACAATTTTGGGAATAAATACTGTATTAACAACTATTAATGGATTTGTGGGACTTATAGAGAACCATGGCGCAGAGGGAAGGCAGATATATTTCCAGTGTGTGTGGCTTTTTCATAGGAACTGCTGTTATGTCCCACCAAGCTGTCAGCTGCCTGACTGAAAAGGGAGACAGCCCTGGTGAAACCACAGGGAATGGACCCCCCAGTCTGGCTCACCCCAACCTGGACACATTCACCCCAGAGGAACTGCTACAGCAGATGAAAGAGCTCCTTGTTGAGAACCACCAGCTGAAAGGTAAGCAGTTCTCTATTTTCATCCTTTCCCAAAACCATGCTTCTTATAATAAAGATGAAAGGTCAGCTCCTTTCTCCTTTTCCCTGAGGGAAGAAAAAACTGAGGGTCACTTTTGACAGGACTGAAAATGTTTCTGTGTTTATTTCTGAATATGGAAAAGAATAAAAAATATTTGGGACTGAAGGGTTAGCTCAGTGGTAGAGCCAGCATGCAAGAGGCCCGGGATCTGATCTCCAGCTCTAAATTAGGTAGGTATGTAGGTAAGTAGATTAGATAGATAGATAGATAGATAGATAGATAGATAGATAGATAGTTATCTGTCTCAGTCTGTCCTCTGGGAGATGGTGTAATGGTGTTTAGTGCATTCAAGAGAAAAATAAGATAAAGATTGTTCCAATTACAAGTTAGCCCTAAATTACACCTATTAAAGAGAAAGCATCCTAATATCTTAAGCCACAGCTTTTGGGAAGACCTATGTTCTAAGTAAGGAGTGATAAGACCTTCCTCAGACCCTTGGTTTGTTTGTGCCTTTGTTCGTTTATTCATTAATTCATTAATTCATTCATTCAGTACTAGGGATTGAAATCAGGGTCTTACACATGCTAGGTAAGTGCTCTGTTAAACCCCCAGTTATCCCCATTATGAGATTTTCTACTATAGTGAAGGGACCTAAATTTATTTTATTTTCTTAGGACTTTTTGGATTTTGTTTTGAAACAATATCTTTCAGAGTTTCCCAGGCTAGCCTTGAACTTGTAATCCTCCTGCCTCAGCCTCCGGAGTAACTGGGCATATACCACTGTACTCAGCTGCGTGGTCTTTTAAATACTGGAAATAATGTTAGACCTTCTAGTTCTGTCTGGAACCAAAAAGCACTCAGTTTATTATAGTCCCTTTCCTGTTGACCCTGGAATACTGGCCAAGCCTGATGCATTTAGATTTAGAGCCAGGCAATGGAGAGAACTGATGTGCGAAATTCTGCCCAGTCTCCTGGCGTGTGCCTCCCTCCCTCTGAATCCCTCACAGAAGCCATGAAGCTAAACAATCAAGCTATGAAAGGGCGTTTTGAGGAGCTTTCAGCCTGGACAGAGAAACAGAAGGAAGAACGCCAGCTTTTTGAGATGCAGAGCAAAGAAGCCAAAGAGCGCCTGATGACCTTGAGTCATGAAAACCAAAAATTAAAGGAAGAGCTTGAAAAACTAAGAGGGCAACCACAAAGAGTGCTAGAGGTGAGTAGACCGATCGACTGATTTTATTGTCTCAATATCTGCAGTAGGCTCTTACTTATTTAGACTCCTTCCAGTGTTCAGGCTACACCGGTCTGAGAAGTGTTAATCTTAGTCTTAATCTCTGTTGCAGATAGGAAATTTGTAAAGCTTTAACCATATTGTAGCCAAAAGAATACAGAGCTTGTAAGCAGTGTTTTGTTATACATGGTGCAGACGGACCTTGGTCTAAAACCATCCATTTGTTGCTTTTCATTTATGTCTTTGATATATAATTTCTTTTTTCAAAATCTGTTACTCGCAATGTTTACTTACTGACTTTGTCGAGGTCTAAAGTAGAGATTATTCACTTTACATTTTCCTATTGAGGACTTACTTGACAAATGCACTGTGGGTAACAAGACCCCGACTAGGGTGGTTGCTCTGGTTAAAAGGAGAAAAATACACATTTTTGTTGATCCAAAGAACCTGGGGAATACCCAGGAGAGGATGTCAAAGATATTAATGAAAACCAGATGAGAGGATAGTTGAAGTCCCTGCTGGTCTACCAAGGTTCCCTGGGTCTTGTTCATTTGGGTAAACATAAACAGGTGTCCATTTTCCACTGTACAATGCAGGATGGAGCACTACAGTGCTTATGGAGAGGCTTACTCCAATATCAGTGATTTTGGGGGAGACTTTACCTTGAACTTGTTCATCTCTATTTTCTAGATGAGTAAAGAACAGAAACAAAGAAACAAAATGCATAGGAGGGACTGATGTAAAATAAAGCATTGAAAAGTGATTTTTTCTTTCTTTCTTTTTGAGACAGGGTCTCGCAGTGCAGTTCAGGCTGGCCTTGAGCTCATTTTTGTAGCCCAGGCTGGTCTCAGACTCACACTGATCCTCCTGCCTCAGCCTCCCAAGTGCTGGGATTACAGGCATGTGCCACCACACCTGGCACTTGAAAAGCGATTTAGAAAAATTGGTATACTTCATATCAGTGAACTCATTAACTCCTAGCCATGGGCAGTGAACATTGTGCTCCAATAAATCTGTATTTGTATTGGAAGTGTTTCTTCATTGATAAGATTTATGATGCCTGATCTTTCAGTTTACCTTACAGTTCAGAGAGTTTAAGTTCCTTACTTGGCAGGGAAAAATCTCTGAAATGATCCCCTGAGATACGGTCTATATTTTCTATTTTCTACAAGAAAGTATCTGACATTATTTTTCTTCCTTGAATTTAGGAATGTGAGCTGACATTTGGCTTAGTCTGCAGGGGCCTGTCACACTGAACCTAAGAGGGAAGCTTCCAGACAGCTTGCCTTTTTTGAGATAGATAGTCCACCTCTAGGTTTTCCTAAAAGGCTCTAGAATTGGAAGAAGCTGAGATCAGAAGCCAGAGCTCTGAAGAGCTGCTTTCAAGGCAGACAATCCAATTTCACCAAATCTCACATTAAATTCATCGCCAGAGAATACTTTCTAACTTTTAATTGTACCTAGGTCTGGACAGAAGTCATAAGGCAGACTGTCCTCCTGAGATAGTGTGCTAACCTGGGCAGTGTTCAGGACAGCGAGATGGGAAAATGATACAATATATCGGAATACCAAAACATTGTGTCACTGGGTGACTTTGTGTTCCAGAACAATAGAAATAAGAGTGGACTTAAAGGAGAGAACAAAGAGAGACCATGGCAGGTCTAGTCTAGGAAAGCAATGGGAAGTGTCTGGATAGTAAAATGAAAGGAAATATGGACAGGGGAAATAGCTCAGCAGTCTTAGTGCCTGCCTGGAAAACTCAAGGACCCAGGTTCGATCCCCGGTACCACATGCCCTGCTGGCCACCAAAACCAAGTATGGTGGTGCTGAAACAGGAGGATCACTATGAGTCTGAGGTGCTTAGTGAGACTCTGTATCAAATACATAATAAAATAAAAAGATTTAAGAGATGAAAAGAAACAACTTATCTTTGCATTGTTTTATGCCAAGTTAACTGAATGCATAATTTCTCAAATATAATTAAAAAGAAAATTAGCCTAGTAATCTGAGATCCCAGTGTTACAACCATAGATAATGGTTCCCAGACACTTATTTACAGCTCTTTTTATCCTTTAGCCCTCCATCAAGATATATAAAAATTTATTCTATAAAATGCTTGTAGAGATACAAGAGGGTACTTCTAAAGTTTGCTAAAGATATAATCTTGCCTTTATCTACCCACACTATTTCCTAGGTCTAGGCTAAGCTATCCTTTTATCATTTCCACTCTTGTTTTATTTTTTGAGACAGGGTCTTGTTATACAGTTCAGGCTGGCCTTGAACTCACATCAGGTAAATTATCCTGCCTCACCCTCTGGAGTGTTGGGATTACAGGCATATACCACCATGCCCAGCTCTCATGTTTCACTCTTTAATTTCCTTTTATATGAGTCACTATCAAGAGAAAACATATAGACTTCTATTCAAAATGCAACCCTAGGTTCACATGAGCCATTTCTTGGAGGCCTGTGATAGTTTCCCCATAGGGACTGCTGCATGTGAAGGGAAAACATTATCCCTCTAGTGTGAGGGATAGGTCAGTATTTGTGCCTCTGCTAAACAACATTTTATGGACTACCTGGTTTGTAGTCCATCCACTGTGCTACTGCTTCAATTGTACCATGAGCCTTTAAACATGTTTTCTATTCTTTGTAGAATCTGTTAGAAAGGGCAGAATAATACCAAAAAGAATAAAAATCTAGTTGGACAATGTTGACTACAAGTAGAAGATAACTGATTAACCCAGGAGGCCTAGGGGTCAACACTGGAAGAGGCCACAAATAGGTGGTACCATGTCTTCTAACCCATGCAACCTGAGGCCAAAGACATTCGTGAGTCTGCTGCAGGCCATAGCAGCCATGGTCAGCAGAATGTGGACTAGATCTGTTCACCCTGCTCCCGGGTGAAGACATAGCTGATCAGGGTCTTTCTCCTGTGATTTTGTCATATGCAACCACTGCAACAGGGTGAATATGACACATACTTGAGACTTGTGAGATATTAATACTTATTTGCATTGATACAGCTGAAGGTTAGTGTTTTTTTTTTTTTTTTCTTTATCTTTGATAATCAGCCTCTGGATTTTAAATTTTGTTTCCCACCAGATTTACCCTTACCAACCTTAAAATGCCAACAAATGTCATGTATTGTACTCACTGGCTTACTTACTGCAAGAATTTAGGGCCTATCATTTTATTTTGCCGTTACTGAACCAAATAATGGCTATGGTGCTTTGGTTTCTAACTCCACATGACAGTACTGGAAGGTGGGTTAAGTAGGCATATTTGAGGGGGAAAAGCCAAGAGATTCAGGTGTAGCAGCTTTTTGTGCTTATTTTCTAGACTGTGGGGCAATGACTTAGGAGTCTACTATTTTCTATCTCGAATTGGTTTTTTGCATAATATCCAGTGAGCTCTGCAAGTCATTCTAATCATAAAGTTATTTAAAATTTTGATTCTTTTTATTGGTACCTGTTTGTGATATCTACTGATTGCATTCCTTGTGGGGAGTTGGTTCATGGACATGACACAGCTCGATTTTTTTAAGTCCCTTCACCTCCCCTGCCTCACCATCGTCTGTATCTTATACCACATATATAATTTATTTACTTATTTATTTTTTGTCTTTTTGAGATAGGGTCTCATTATGTAGTTCAGGCTGGCCTTGAACTCACTTTTGAAGCCCAGGCTGTTCTTGAGCTTGCACTAATCCTCCTGCCTCAGCCTCCCAAGTGCTGGGATTATAGGCGTGCACCACCATGTCCGGCTTATTTCTATTATTTGAATTCAACAAAGTAATGAAAATTTCTACTTTGAATAGTACTTGAAGGTCATTGCCAAGTGAGAGCTAGATGGTGAGAAGCTGCCTCTACTGTGAGTATGGGATGGAGTGTGATGATTGGGCCCTTATTTTTGTTCTTTTTGTTGTTGTTGTTCTCTTTTTCTCCCCCATTGTTGTTCCCAGGACCCTACTGGCGACATGCAGCTTTCCAGGGCAGAAGCGGAGCAAGTGGTAAAGCAGCTGAAGGTGCAGGTGGCACGGCTCCAGGATGAAAAGGCAGACTTGCTGGGCATTGTCTCTGAGCTGCAGCTCAAACTCAACTCCAGTGGCTCCTGTGAAGACTCCTTTGTAGAGATTAGAATGGCTGTAAGAGCTTTGGTTCTGTTTTTGTTTTAAGCAAAGTACAAGGCCTCACCTAGACAAATGAGCCAAATGCCACTATTTCTTATGAACATAGGGAAGCCACATACCAAAGGGAAATTTCACTGTAGCAAAGAAAAATTTGCTCCTGGTTTTTAAGTATAACGTACATTTTTTTGGGGTTGTCCTACTTGAAATGGAACAACAGAAATCGCCCTTTATGATGAAAGGTATAGTCTTAATTGTTTTTACTTTATGTTGGCAAAGAGAACATTTTTGTAACAGACCTAAAAAAATGCCAAAACCAGAAACTATAAGCATGAATTTTGTGACATTGTTTAGGCTAGGTCTCAAAGCTTTCCTGAGCAATTCACTTAAGTAAGTAGAATGATGATCAAATGGAGCAACTCAATGGATTTTAAGCACTTTTTAGTTGCGCAACCCTCTTTTCAAGTATTGTAGTAACTGAAAATGAGAAGTGAGGGGAACAAGAACAGAGGTCCTGGAGGTATCTGGTGTTTTTTCCTTCCCAAGAGCAGCTGCCAGTGCTATGAAACTCAAATTTCCATGGAGCCAAGTGAAGTGGGTTAGTTTTTATGTGCTGATCCTAAGCGCCTGTGAAGTGACTGTTGTGTTGTATATGAATGTACACACGATTCTGTTACAGAGCAGTGTAGGTACATAAACCATGTAGGACCTCTCCATCACTACCACTGAAAAGACTGGATAGATACACAGGAAATGACAATGATAAAAATCCTCTGTGATATAGGCAGTCAGTGCAGGCAAGACAGAACTTGTCTTATAGTCATTCTATCAAAGTATGCATCTGATATAGGAAAAGAGATTAATTATGCCCATGAAAGGGAGAAATTGTACTTTATAGACCATTCTGGAAGAGTGGGGAGTAACTTGCAAAAAAAAAAATCTAAACTATTAGATATGTCTAGAATATTAATGTAGAACTTCCTTATCCACCTCTGCACAAAGGAATATAATATTACAGTTGGAAGATGGCTCTTAATAACTTTGCATGCATGCTCCCTGAATCATTCATTGTAGGCACATTCATTGTGGCTGAACTTGACTGAAAGACATACTTTGCCAGAGTATCTTTGTGTAAGTAACCAAAGACTACTGAGACAGAATTTTGATCAGCAAACTTTGACTTTTGGGCTGGTGAGGTAGCTCAGTAGTCTAAAGTGCCTGCTTAGGCAACCACAAGGACCACAGTTCGATCCCCGGCACCACATACTGCACCAGCCCCACCCCCAGGGCAGGCTGAGCCAGCTATAACATAAATAAATAAATAAATAAATAAATAAATAAATAAATAAATAAAGCACTTAAAAAAAACCAAAACAAAACTTTGACCCTCTGTAAATAACTGATAAAATTTCAAGAGTTCAGAGAGCTTATCAAGTTTCCAAATGAGGTTTCTTTTATGGTTGCTGTCATTTTCTGCGTCACAGATGAGTGACAGTTATTGTTAAACATGTTTTGCTGGCTTTGCTTCTGTGAACAGGAAAACACTGCCCAAGATTTAAGAAGAGCATATGCAAAATATCTAGAACATCTGTGCATTTTGAAGCTTTTCTTCATTAGCGTATTAGACTATTACTGCCTTGCCAGTCCTGCAAGGATTTGTCTTAGCCTTCTGGTTCCCTAAATGGGCTGTGGTGGGTGCATATTTTTAATGGGAGCTAGCTTGGCAAAAATGTTTCTTTGTAAGCATCAACCACCAGAAACTGCCTTTTTTCAACTTTGCTTGAGTACATTCTAAAATTCTGCATTTAAAGGATTGTACAAGAAAAGTAGGTGGGCTGTTACCAGCTCTGTGTGACCTTAACCTAGGGAAAGAGGGAGTGCCAAAGTGAAAGCAGAGAAGATAAACTTTTATGTTTATGGAGCCAAGTTCAGTGTGTTCCATGAGAGGAGACTGACCTTCACACCTTAGATGACATAGTTATAATCTTAACATGGTGTGGGGGCTGAGGAAGAAGCACAGTTCCATTTCCATTCCAGTTGAGTGACCCAGTTTAATCACTACACATTCACATATTTGGTCATTTCTTTTGTTTGCATGGCATCGTCTTGATCTTTTGTGTCTTCCTTCGATGAAGAATTTGTTTTGCAGACACATTTTGTTAAGTTCCTTTCATTTCTGGTTTTACAGGAAGGAGAAGCCGAAGGGGCAACAAAAGAAATCAAGAACAGTTGTCCAAAGCTCCCAACAACAGACTCCACTGACACGTATGTTGAAAGACTACAGCTATCAGGCAGACAGAAAGGACAATCTTGTTACTCTGAGCCTGTCACTGGAGCTCAAATACTGAAAAGGTGTCTGATTTATAAGAATCTTTTAGGAATACTGGATGCTATGTAATGCTACAGCCAGTGGATATTAGCAGGCAGACACCTTAAATAAGGGGAGAGGTAGTAGAAGTGGGTGCCTAAACGACTTGATTGTGGGCAGGCAGAGTTCATCCAGAGGAGGCTGTTAGCTCATCCTTTCGGAGTAAGACATGCATCTCAGTCCATTTGTGAGCCAAAATTGCTCTAAGTCTCTTCCCTCAAAACCTTTTTGTGGGGAGAATTACTAGGAATCAAACTCGGGGGTACTCTCCCATTGAGATATATCTCAGACCTTTTTATTTATACTGAGGCAGACTCACTAAATTGTCTAGGTCAGGATTTCTATAAGTAAGTATGAAATAACATCCTTGCAATCAAACACAAAAACTGGCATAAATAAACATTAATCCCTTTTTTAGTTAGAAATTTGCCAACTTTTCCCCACGCTGCTGTTTTGAATATCAAAACTCTTTCCTGGAAGTGCAGCGAAAGAAGAAACCTCTGTTTAAAATATTCAAACCACTTCCTCATTTATGTCCAGAGGCAAGGCCCACTTCTTCTTTTAGGCCACATTACAATTAAAAAATAGTAACAGCTCTGTACCATTTATGAGTATGCTGTATCTGAGATTGATTCCAGTTTGGAGTTCAGGCTTTGGAGTCCTGGTAACTGGGATTGTATCCTGGCTACCTGAGCTTGAGTAGATGATCAAAGTATAGCTGTGTCAACATTATTGTGGTTGTGTGGTTTTGTCTGCCATTAAAATTTCTCTTGGCTTAGTCACCTTGTTTTGGTGGTACTAAGGATTAAACCCCAGGTCTTTGCACTGAGCTACATCACCACAATGTCTCTAAATTGTCCAAACAGGGCTCGAATTTGCAATCTGCCTGCCTTGACCTTCCAGAGTGCTGGGGTTATAGGGATGCAAGGCACAGGTAGCTTCAATCATGTTCTGAAATGACAAAAAGTATTTGACAACAGTATCTGCATTTTCCTGATCTTTCCTGATCTGATTATTTGAAACAAAAACTAAAAAAAGTTTTCTTCTCTTGACTTGCAGATGTTATGGCTTTTGCCATTTAAAGAAAGGCCACTAGTCTACTGTATAGTTTGTGCAGTGCCAGTCTCCTTGAGACAGATATCTGGAGAGCTGGACACATCCACCCAGGGCTACTGAACTGTTTCTGTGGGCTTTGCAGTCTCCTCTGTGTATCACCACTTAGAGAAAGCTAGTACTTGCACAATAAAGCTGACTTCTCTGAGCCTCACTGTTAAGTCCCCACATCATACCTAGAAAGTAGGGCACAGCTTAGCACTGAAGGTCACAGGATCAACTATGGTCCATTAGTAAATGAGGATTGGAGAATGTTCTGGAAACCATTTACTTTAGGTTGTGTTCAGTTATACAGGGCTACTCTATTCTTAGGCCTTGATATTCTCATAAAAACCTTTTAACCTGTATACTGAATGTGGTGGTGGTATCTTAATGTAGGATCAAATCTGTGGAAGGCACCAAAAAGTATTTGGAATTTGAATTGGAATTGACTGTAAGCCAGCTCCTGCTTTGCCTGAGGGAAGAAAACCAAAAGGTGGAGAGACTTGAAATTTCACTCAAAGAAGCCAAAGAAAGGTATGATACACATTAACAAGAAACATATATACATTAACAAAAAGCTTTACTAAAATATAAAGGTACCCCACCGTTCAACCATTACTGTATACATTTCAAGTGTTTCCAGAATAGTCATCCAGTTATACAACATAATTTTAGAATATTTTCCCATATAAGAAATCCAGTGCCCATTAGCATTCAGTACTGTACACACTCCTCCCACTATCTACTTTCTGTCTCTGTAGCCTTATTCTGGACAGTTGTATAAATGGAATCATACAATATGTGTTTTATGACTGGCTTAAACATAATATTTTAATTCTTTGGGCTATATATTTGGGGGTTGAGTTACTGGATCTTATCCTAACTCTGTGGTATGTGTAAGCCATATTTGAGGAACTGCCAAATCATTTCCCAAAACAGTTTTGCCATTTTGCATCCCCACCAGCCGAGTGAGTATTCCACTTTCTCTAAATCCTCACCAACACTTGTTATTGTCTTTATTTCAGCCATCCTGGTGGATGTGAATTGTTGTATCATTGTATTTTTGAGTTCTGTTTCCTCAGTAACTAGTAGTCTATATAGAATATCTTTTCATGTTGAATCTTCTTTAGAGGAATATTCAAGTTCTCTGTTCAGTTTTTTAAAAAGTTTCATTGGTATGATTTAATTTTATATTCTAGATACTAGCCCTGTTTTGAATATATGATTTTCAAATGTTTTCCCTCATTCTGTGGGTTTTCTTTGCACTGTACTGTGTTGTGTTGTACTGTGTTGTTTTGTATTCTGCTGGGGATTGAACCTAGGGACTTGTACATGCTAGGCAACTGCTGTACCGCTAAGGTACAGCCCCAGCCTTTTCACTTTCTTTATTTTTATTTTATTATTATTTTTTATTATGGCCGGCGCAGCCTGCCCTGGGGGTGGGGCTGACATAGCATGTGGTGCCAGGGATCAAACCATGATCCCTGTGGTTGCCTAAGCTTGCCTAAGCAGGTGCTTTAGACTGCTGAGCCATCTCGCCGGCCCAGCCTTCTCACTTTCTTAACAGTATTTGTAGAACAAAAAAAAATTGTTTTGTATTGATGCAATCCCATCTGTCACTTTGTTATCTCAGCCTGTGGTCTACTGTGATATCATAATTCACTTTTAGATTTCCCTGTTCTATATTTTTATACTTTTAGTTGTGATGTTTCAGGCTGTGAGCTATTTGATCATTCTTTTGTATGTACAGAATGACATGATTAACTTCGTTGGACTCTTTTTTTGTGTTCTACTGATCTAATTGTAATGTATGTCATTATGCTAGTATCACTCTGTCTTCATTATGAGACCTTTGAAGTAAGTTTAGAGTCAGGAAAGGTGAGTCCTCCAACTTTGCTCCTTTGCAAAACTGTTTGGCTATTCTGGGTTTCTTGTTTTTTCATTTGCATTTTAGGATCTTCTTGAGAATATCTTGGGATGGACTAGGACTTTATCAGGGTTTGCATTGAATCTGTATATCACTTTGGGAAATACTGCCATCATAGTGTCTTGCCCTATAAGCATGGATTATCTTTCCATTTACTTGTACCTTTGTATTTTTCTTCAGCATTTTATACTTTCAAGGTATAGGTCTTGCATGATTTTTATTCCTAATAATTTTAATGTTTTTGATAGTATTGTAAAAGAAATTGTTTTCTTAATTTTTGGCTTATTCTTTCATAATACATAAAAACTAATTTTGTGTATTGATCTTGTATTTTGGAACCTTGCTGAACTTACTTGTTCCTGCTAATAGTTTTTAGAAGAATCTTTAGAATGTTCTAATTATAAATTAGATTGTGTCATATGCAGAGATAGTTTTTGCTTCTCCCTTTCTAATCTGAATGGCTTTTCTTTCTTTAGAACTTCCAGTGTGGTGTGAAATAGAAATGAAGAGGGTGGGCATCCTTGTCTTGTTCTTTACCTTAGGGTAAAAGCTTTGAGTCCATTTAGGTATAACATTAGCTGGGGGTTGTTTTTAGATGCCTTTAGCAGGTTGAGCAATTCCTTTCTGTGTCTGATTTGTTATAATTTTATCATGAACAGTGTTTTGATTTTTTTCAGATGCTTTTTTATGTATGGGAATGATTTTATGGGTGTTTTTAACCTTAATATTAGTAGATCATTAATTTTTAAATAATGTTGCTAGGTCATTGATTTATAATTATTAAATCAGCCTTGCAGTCCTGGGGTCTCACTTGGTTATGATAGAGAATGCTTCTCATATATTAATTACTAGGTTCAGCTTGCTACTATCTTACTACATAGAAGGGGTATTAACACATAGTTTTCTTGTAATGTCTTCTTCTAGTTTTGGTGTCTGGATAGTATTGACCTCAGAGAATAAAGTGGCAAATAGTGCTTCCACTTCTGTGTATATATACATTTAAAAATTCCAGATAGGCTTTTTTAAAACATTGAAATAGCTGCAATGTAATGTTATTGCAAACAAAATCATTTAGACTAGGGATTGGAGAAAGCTCCAGTAAACTCCAATAAGCTTCTGTGAAGTCAGTAAAGTTTGGTTTAAGGATGTAGTTTTTACAGATACAAATTGTTGCTGGGTGTGGTGGTGCTGCCTATAATCCTAGTATTCAGAAGGCTGAGGCAGGAGGATTACTGTGAGTTCAGGCCAGTCTGGGCTATATAAAGTGAGTTCAAGGCCATCCTGAACTGCATACTGAGATCTTGTCTCAAGAAGACAAAAAAAAAAGAAATTCAAGTTGTTAAGATACCCAAATACAGTGTAAGGTATAGGGGAAGTTATACAATAGTTTTGGTGCTGTGATGATAGGAACATTTAGTCATAAATATATTATGGCAGAATTAACATAATTCTTCAGACATTATAAATGGCTTATTACTCTTAAGCTTAGCACTTTCAAGAACCATTTTGGGGCCAGGGAGATAACTCAGCAGACTAAGCACCTACTTAGGCAAGCACAGGAACCAGGGTTTGATTCCCGGCACCACATGCCACACCAGCCCTGCCCTTAGGCACGCTGAGTCAGCCACCACTGGGCATGGTGGCACATGATTGAAATCCCAGCACTGGGGAGGCTGGAAACAGGAGTATCACTATGAGTCGATGTTACGTAGTGAGACCTTGTACCAAATACATAAATTAGAAGAAGGAGGTGGAAGAGAAGCGGGAGGGAGAGGAGACGGAGGAAGAAGTATTTTGCTAAGCACAGTGGCACATATCTGTGATCCTGGAACTCAAGAGATTGAGGCAGGAAGATGGTATGAGTTTGAATCCAGTTTGGGCTACATAGTAAGGTCAAGACCAGCCTGAACTATATGAGTGAGAGTCTTTTTTTTTTTTTAAGTATTTTTCTATTGAAGGGGTTTAAAATTTTGACTATTGGAAGATCTGTTCTTAAAATATTAAGCATAAGCCATTGGTCAGATTGAGAAAACAACATGGAAAGCAAGTCAGCATTTGCCCAATAACTTGCTTGGTGGTCAACTCTTTTCAAAGGTGAAAAGGTACAATGGCTGTAAATTGTAGCTGTTTATCCTATCTCTACTTAAAGAACTTAGATATAATTTCTAGAAGACAGGGTAATATATTCATCCTAGCTTTTTGGTAAATGCCAAAGCAGAATAACAGTGCAGAAAGACAGGGTGGGGAGGGAAGGAGG
>PVKN010007492.1:0-26574 GCA_004027915.1 Capromys pilorides | reverse complement strand
AACATTTTCAACTGCTTGCAAATCAAAATATTTAATTCTTGACCTTCTAGTAATGTTTTATAATTTATTATATCATGTAAAGACCTCAATTTTAGAATTGTTTAGAAATCCCCATTTTGAAGAATAAACATTTCTTTCATATTAGAATTGTGTCAAAATAAAGCTAAAACAAGTTTCAATTGCTCAAGGGACTACTTGCAAGCGTGAATAGAGAATATAAGTATTTCTGGAATATCCAAATAGAATAGCTGCCCATTCATCATGATGGCCAATTTTCTTTTTAGAGAGCAGAAGTACAGCATTCAAGTTTTTTTTTTGTCCATCCAGTGAGCCTGAGCACCTGTAATTTCAGAACTCTGGAACAGGAGTCGGTTCGGTGCCCATCACAGATCCCACGAATGGCTCACGGCCTGGGGCGGTCAGTCCCACGTACCGTGCCAGAGTTGATGAACACGAACACTCTGCCCTCCTCCCTCACGGAGCTGTGCATGGGCGCTCCCACCAGCAGGTCCGAGAAGCCATCTGCGTTGAGGTCCACGGCGCAGACAGAAGCTCCGAAGTAGGAACCGAGCTGTGCCAAAGCAAACCAGAGCTAGTTAGGAAGAAGCAGACTTGTTCCCATAAGCCCTCCGCTGTACCGAAGACAGAGGCATTTTACCTTTTTGCCCTTCACTTCATGTAAGATATTTAGTTCCTTCTCATCGATGCTGAATATATAGGCCTGCAATTGGGAATAAATTCAAAGAGCGCGTATGACCATCAAAGGCTCTTATTAACAATACACTTACTTCCGTTTGATCAAAATGTTAACTTTTACCTCAAATAATTGCTCAGATATAAAAATACTGAAATTTACTTAAAAATGTTAAGTATTACTAAATAATGTTTCAGTAGCGGCACAGAAAGGTGTAGGGCTCTGTTTTCACATTCACGGGCCTCATTTATAGAATAATCCTCCGCAGAATTATTTCCTTGATCCCATAGGATGGCACAAAAGATGTTTGATTCACTTTTCAAAAGCTAGGCACACAAGAGATTGACGAACACATGCATAGGAATTTAGCAAAAACTAGAACCAGAAATAACATTTGCCTCTTCTTATCTTACAATAGTGCATGTGGCTATTCCAAATTCCTTTCAATGAAAGTTACATAGTAAATCTATTCCCTGGATAGCTTTCATTGCATTGTATGGTTTACTTATAGGAAGAAAATCTTTGCTTCACTTCTATAATTTTCCTTAGAGCATTTCTTCTAAATTTCCCATTAAACCACAAATCTCTTGCATATCCCACTAATGCAATGCACTATTGATTATTGCTAATCTTTCATTCCTTAGAATTTTTGTAGCTCTTCTGTTGCTATTTATTGCCTCCTGTGATTCACTGGAAACTTCTGGGAAAAAAATAAAGATTAAAATGTAATTTCTTACTTTCCCAATCTGTTCATGCTGAGGGGCTCCTCCAACTACTTCTGTAGTATGTGGACTCCGAAAATGACCCGCGCCCACTGAGTACCCTGCAAGACAGGGCGGGAAGGAGTAAGCACCATCAGTTAGCATGGATGAAATGGGTCCCAGATCTACTCGCCGAACTGAATGAGACCGAATTCAAAACAACTACATTGAGCAGCACGTTAAGCATGCTTGGCATAATGCTGAGAATTCTCATTAAGGTTCTTTTTCTTCTCATTATTTTCAAGAAAAAATTGCTTAGTTGTTTTAGGCAATTTTGATAGATGTGTTATGAAGGCACATGGTTTGTATTTCCAACTCCCAAAAGCTGAAAATATCACCTTTACATTTGGTTTGTATAGTAAGAGTAATCGTGTTCTAGAATTACAACCCAAATACTTGGGTACATAAAGCATTTTAAGCTTTAAATAAACATCTTCCCAGTTTTCAACTGCGACGACATGAACTCTTCTTAATATCATGACGCCATGATGACACAAAAGGCAGACAATTTTAATTTCATGTGCTAAAGGCTATGCTATCAAATTATATTTCATAATACTTGAAGACTTGCTCCATTCATTAATAAGAAAACATTGCATTGTAAGTGAAGTTTTGATTGAGAAAAATCCTGCCTTTTTACTGTAATTACCTCCATATAAGACACACATGCTTGAAATACATACAGCTTAAATAAATCTATGTTTTGTAAGGAAATAAAGAAAATCCATTTATTTAATAGTAATGGGAATTAATGCTAAGTTTTTCTGTGTTTTGGTAGAAGTATCAAGTATGAAATAATAATGAGGAAGAGACCAATGATGATGAAAATATTTAAACTCAGGCAACCCACTCAGGTCCCCTTCTGTCCTCTGGTAGAAGCTTTTGTTCCAATAAATATATTGTGCTCTTTAAAAAAACAGAGAGAGAGAGAGAGAGAGAGAGAGAGACAGAGAGAGACAGAGAGAGAGAGAAAACAGGTAAGCTCCGGGAGATCGTCCAAGAATTTAAAAGATAAAAGCCAATGAGCAGTTTTTATACCATGCCTCTTAATGTTGCCCTTTACCTAGAATACTGGTGACAATCCCGTGGGCTTTCATTTGATCTTTTAAGAAACTATACTCACTCATATATACATGGTTAAATGAGTTAACATATGCAATGCTCTTAGGCTAAGTCCCTAGAGTGTAGTAAGCACACAGTTGTGGCTAGAAATAATTAGTAATAAATTGACCTTATGAAGACGCATACAAGTTTATGTTCCCTCCAGTGAAATACAAAAAGGAAGCTACCCCAGGAGTTCTAGTTAATTAGATAATGATAATTGTAGTCATGTATGTCAATGTAAAATAATACATTTCACTAAAATTCCATAGGCTTTATACTTTACCAAGAGAGTTTCACAACCGTTTAATTGCTACCTACTGACCATGTCGATTTTTTTTTCTTTTTTGTGGAACTGGGGATTGAACTCAGGACCTTGTACTTGCCAGGCAGGCACGTGTGCCCCTGAGCTATCTCCTCAGCCCTTCATGTCAATCTTTTGAAACTACACTATTCCTTTTTCACAATAATTAGTAACCAAGACACAGGGAATTTGAATTTGTCAATTTCTATAATACCTAAATAGCTTCCAAATTTGACTTGATTTTGTTTGTCTAAGAATGCTTTGTATTTATTTGTAGTTATATTATAGACAAAGAGAGAGCCAGTCCAATATGATGATCCTGGAGCGCCCATCACAATTAAATCCTGCAAGGAAAAAGGAAAAGAAAAATTTAACCCCAGTCAAAAGTAAACGTGACATAAATTCAGAAGACAACATACTTTATAATACACTGCTGAAATATAAACATCTTTCTTTCTTTTTCAAAATGTATTTAGTGCAGGGTCTACAGGGTCTCACTACACAGATCAGACTCATAGTGATCCTCCTGTTTTCAGTCCCTCAAGCGCTGGGGTTACAGGCGTGTGCCACCATGCCCAGTCTCAATTGCCCCCTCACTGCACCCCAGTGGCAAGGCCAGCACACCTGAGATGGAACCCCAGTCTGCTGAGCTATCTGATCAGCTCATTTTAAAAACATATGACAGGGCCAGCAAGACGGTTCAGCAGTCTAAAGCGCCTGCTTAGGAAAGCTTAGGTAGCAGGGACTGTGGTTCGATCCCCAGCACCACATGCTGCCCCAGCCCCACCCCCAGGGTAGGCTGAGCTGGCCATAATACAAATAAATAAATAAACAAACAAATAAATAAAATAAAAGATAAAAACATATGACAAGGGCCAGTGAAGTAGCTCAGTGGTCTAAAGCACTTGTTTAGGCAGGCAAGCTTAGGCAAGCACTTAGGGACTACGGTTTGATTCCTGGCACCACATGCCATGCCAGCCCAGGTGGGCTGAGCCAGCCACAATAAACAAACAAACAAACAAACATATGGCAAAAAAGAAAGGAAAGAAAAAAAAAGTGGCTAGGAAAGTTAGGTAATGAGCTCTTATCTGAGAACAGAATTTCAGAGGAAAAATTTTAAAATGCTTTCTTCAAATTTATGTAGGGGATTTAAAAAATCCCAAGTAGACTAAACAGTGGAGTAAGCCACGTGAACGGGAAACACAGGAAGCAGAGCTGGTAACTGGTCAGGGCTTGTTTCGGTTTGCAAAGATCATGGATTAGTTTTTCTAAAAATGTTAAGATTGAAATTTAAAAAAAAATTCCAATGGAATTTGGGTGTCTATGATAAATAGGACTTGTGGAGGAAGAAAGAGAAGTTGGAATGAGCAGGCCCCTGCCGGCTACAGCATCAACATTTGTAGCCCTTGACTTTACTTACCATATTTCTGTACTTCCTAAATCTTAAGCCTTTAAAAGTAAATTTGAACTAAAGAAAGAATTATTATAAGCCTTTTTAAAAATATCATATTTTAGAGAAATTATTCTCCTAACATTTGATCAAGTCAACTCCCTGGAGTTAGAAAATGTTCATGAATTCATGATGGACTTTTAAGAGAAATCACAAGACTTGGGTTGCAATAACTGTAGCCTTTCATAGTATATCCTTAAGGTTCTAGGGAAAAAGTCAGGGTTTGGAGCTATAACTAATTTAAGAGGATATTAACATATTATTAAATATCTCAACTATTGTAACTTAACAAAACTTATGCATTCATGTGTATTTTCTTCCTTCCTTAAGTGATAATAAAAATAACATACTTGAGGGCCAGCCAGAAAGCTCAGCAGACTAAAGTACCTGCTTAGGCAGAGTGCAGGGCTGGGGGTTCAATCCCCGGGCCTGCTGTGCCAGCCCCGCCCCTGGGACGTGCTGAGCGGGTGATTGAAACTGGGCATGGTAACATATGCCTATAATCCCAGCTCATGGGAGGCTGAACACAGGTGGATCACTACAAGTCATGTCCAGCAGTGAGTCCCTAAACACCCGTAGACCCTAAACTAAATACAAATATAAAAAATAACATACTTGAGTAAGTCTTTAAATTACCTAAACCTAAAATAAGAAAAAATTAAAATATCTACTTTTGATTTCCAATAAAATATTGTTAAATGGGTAATTTTTACTATAAATTTTCACTGGGGTTGTGAGTGGTACTGCCAGAAAATATTATTTTTCTCAAATTATATGAAGAGTATTCAGCAACAAATATTAGAGTAATACTAACAAATTTAAGGAATATTAAGTTTGCCACAAGTTTTACTTCAGCATGGAACTGGTTTTCTAAATCTTCAGAAGAGAATATATATATACATATACATATATACACTGATATATAATATATATACACTGATATATTTTATATATATATATATATATATATATATATATATATATATATATATATATATATTTTTTTTTTTTTTTTTTTCCCCCCAGTACCGGAGATTGAACTCAGGACCTTGCGCTTGCCAGGCAGGTGCTTATGCCACTAGGCTCTCTCCCTGGCCCTCACAATATATTGAGCTATTACCTCTGTGAAAAAACTAGATATTCCAGCTTGACATGATGCAAAGTTTTCTCCAAATTTTCTCACGTAATCTAAAATGCCAAATAAAAATGATTCAGGATTACACATTTAGGTAAGAACAGAATGCTTTACACTTTCATGTCAAAATCCTTACAAATATGCCTCCTAAGGTCTACATCTTGTACTATCTTGTTTCTGAAAACAGTAACTTACATAATCTGCAATTACACAACCCTCTCTTATTAATCTTCAAAATATCACCCTGAAATGGCAATAAAAACAAATCTCTCTCTGCCTCTTCATGAGAATGTGCAGCTCACACTCATATAACTGTCAAATGAGTAAGATGCAGGTAGGGCTTGAAGATGAGCCAACCATCTTTTTGTTCACATATTTAAAGTGCACAACATTATGCTCTGATGCACAGATTCACGGTGAAGTTATTCGAGCAAATCAGCACACCTATCTCTTCATGGTGGCTTTTGTGTGTGGTAAAAGCAAACCGAATCTGCTCGACAGCAAATCTGCAGTGCACGTTGAATAAGAACAAAGGCACATGCTGTGCATTAGATTTATTCATACTATGTAACTGCAACTTTGTTCCTTGAGACCAATGTCTCCCTGTTCCCACCTCCCTCACTAGACATCACCTGCCTCCTATACCTACATAGTTAGCAATTTTTGATTCCACAAAGATCATGGGCTCTGGGCCTTTCCTTGGTTGGCTTACTTCACTTAACATAAGGTCCTACAGGGTCACCGACAGCGCCAGATTGTCTTAAGGCTGAATGCTTGTCTGTGTGCTTGTATGTGTATATGTGTGCGTGCACCTATATATCTGAGTTCCTTTTCATTTGTCTGTGATGTGGCAATGAACAGAAGACTGTAGATACTGCTATGTGGTACTGATTTCATTTCCTTTGACTCGTTTGATAGTTCCACTTTTGTATTTTTTTCTCTAGGTTACATTCCCACCAACAGTATAAAAGTGTTCAGTTCTCTCCACATTCCTTTCAAAGCTTGTTACACTTTTCTTTCCAATAAATCACCATTGTAATATGTGTGAGGGGATCCCACTGGGATAAGATTTGCATTTCCTGGTGGAGAGCGGTACTGGGCATCCTCTCCTGTATCTACTGACAATTTTGATGCTTTATTTTAAAAGAAAGATATTCTGGTCTTTTTACTTTTTGCAATCTATCTGAGTTCCTTATATATTTTAGATAAAAACTTCTTGTCAGTTACATATTTTCCCCATTCTGTAGGTTTTCTCTTCGCTCTGCTGTTTTCCCTTGCTGTGTAGAAGTTTTTACTTTGATGCAGTTCTACTTGTTTATCTTTGCCTTCGTTGATTGACTTTTTAGTGTGATAAACAGAAAATTGTTTTCCACACCCGTATCAAGAACTTTTTCCTGCCTGGTTGCCTTTGGAGTTTTATGGCTTCCAGTCTTATATTCTTTAATTCCATTCAGAGCAGGAATTTGTGGAAAGTGTAACAAAAGAGAGTTCTCTAAAATGAGTTCAATTTTTTTATTTTGCATGTTGTATCCAATTTTTGCAACAACATTTATCAAAGAAATAATGCTTTCCAAGGTTTTTCCAAGATGAAAATAATAGTCAAGATCTAATGTATGGTCTCCAATTACAAAGCCCTGATGGACAAAGACTTTGGGGGCTCAGTAAGGGGACACAGCTTTGCTTCTTTTGAAAACTGGTGTGAAAAGAACAATCATGATCATGAATTTTGGGTTTTGACAATCTGAAAATTTAAGAAACTTGTCATATAATTTATATTATCTTTCTCTGCCAATATTTTTCATTCATATTTTACCCCAGTCCTATATGTTACAATTTTGGATATGTTACTTTTATGTCATTTCGATTTTTTTTAAAAAAGGAGAATACAAAAACAGTAAAAGAAAATTAGAAATGATACAGAGTTTCACTAAACATGATATGAATTCAACAATGGTTGTTATATTGCATATTGTTGTGTTCAAATTAGTTGTTCAGATGACCAGACAGGAGCATTCCAAATTGGTCAGAAATTATATAAAATTGAAAAGGAGATAGAAAAAAGTTTAATCATTAACTGCTCCTTTCAATAGACCAGCAGAAATCAGCAGTACAATTATCCAAGCTATCCTGTGTGTGTGTGTGTGTGTGTGTGTGTGTGTGTGTGTGTGTGTATCTTTTTTTTTTTGTTTTCATTTATGTGTTTGGTACAGGGTCTCACAATGTAACTCAGACTCATATTGATCTTCCTGTCTTCAGTCTCCCCAGCACTGGGATTACAGGTGTGCGACACCATGCCCAGACTCAGTGGCGGCTCAGCTAGTCCTAGGGGTGGGGCCGGCAGCATGTAGGACTGGGAAATGAATGCTGGGCCATGAGCTTATGAAAGCAGGTTAGTCTGCTGAGCTATCTCACTGGCCCATACATATATGTTGCTTTTTCTCCTCCTTTCTTTATTCCTTTCCCTCATCTCAGTTATTACTTTCCTTTGAACAATTGCTTCCCTTTTCACAGTATCTTTTGTACTTTTCAGATTTTATTGACACTGTCATCTTGATTTTTTTTGTAAAAGGGCTATGTATATCTAAGCTATATATATATATATATATATATATATATATATATATATTTCTGTGAAAATGTGTAAAATTAGTAACCTTGTTTGCTGAGTAGTTGTTGGTTTATAAACATACAGAAAACTAGACTGATTTTACTGCAATGGAGAATTTAATATTCACCTTTCATCTTCTTATGTCTAAAGATAAAATAGAAGTATTTATGGTGTTAGCTTCATCTGACATCAAATCCCAGGGACCAAAGTTGTTTTTTTATGTGTCTTTTGGAGACAGAGTCTCACTATGCGGTTTTGTGCTCATCTTGTAACCCAGGCTGGTCTTGAACCTGCAACAACCTCCCTGCCTCAGCCTTCTGAGTACTGGGACTATGGGCCTGCACCACTCAGCTCAAGATGTCAATATTATTGGAGTCAATAACTGGACTGAAATATTTGACCAAATTTTGCCAGTGAATAAAATTTTTCTTTGGTCGCTAGGGTTTCCTTCCTGGGTTTTAATTATAAAAATTAAAAACTTGCATTCATATTTTTCTTAGACTCCTAAAGACATGGAAAGTTTTACAGTTGTTGCAGATGTCATCTTAAATGCTCAGGCATTTGCCAGGACTTTGGTCCCATCTGTGTTTAATATTTATCTTGATAATATAGAATTCTCATGAGAAAGGTCTTCCACACTTGAGACCCAATCTCTTGCTATTTGAAGAAACATACAAATTGTAATAAAAGATATCTCTCAGTTTGCTTCACTCACATTTCAGGTAGTTTGAATTCCCTCAGAGTCTGGAGTTAAGCCATGAAACTTAACCTTTCTCTTGCCAATCAAACTTTCCAATGTAATTTTATGATTTTAAGTGCCCTGTATATACCGGGGAGTGGACTACTCACTTACAAGAATAGTAAGTTTATTGCAAAAGTGGAAAATGATCAACTACCTTCCACAATTACTCAGATAAAACTGTAAAATTTCTAAATCAAAAGCACAAACATCTTATGAAAACTAAGGCTACCTGCAATTGTAAAAGTAAGGAAATACTTTTAGTTAAAAGAAAAAAAAAAGAGCTACTTCAAAGGTCTCCCTCTTCCCTTCTTATCATTGAAAATCAAAAATTTGAAACATAACAAAACAATAACTATTTTTTTACATTCTATAAGGATTTAAAGTTTAGAATATCAACAATTGATGGGAAATACCAGTTTCACATTATGTCTAAAGCATTTGATATTCAGAAAGATAGTGATATTATGCTCAAGTGCCTATGTTATGGGGAATAACATCACTAATCTTCTCTTCTGGAAGGTTAACAACTATAGTTGACAAACAAAATAATTAGAGAAAAAGAAGTGATACAAGAATAGCCAATATTTTGGCTCTAGCCCTTCAAGGTCAGTGAGGACACAGGACATAAAAGAACCTGTACTGTAACAGCTTATAACTCATTGGAGTCCCAAATTTCCTGTTCAAGGAGATTATGGGGCCGCAAAGGAAAGTGATCGATGATGTACAGTGTGCCTAAGGAGGGTCACCTAGAAAGAAAACATTCTCTCAGGCTTCCACAGAGAGCAAAATGGTCAAGCAATGGCCATGATTCATCCTGGAGGCTGACATTGACAAAAGTTCTACAAATCATAGTACACAATTTCAGGGTAAATCCTGAGGGGATTTGACTGACCTTCTTAGATACAAAAGTTACATTTTCTGTAATATAGGTCTTGCTTTATCCTGGTCTTAACCATTCAGCAGAAAAGTCTAACAATGAAGTGTAAAAAGGAAAGCCATATTAATATGCTGACTTGTAATCTACTACTATTATGGACTATTGGACTATGTATACAGCTACTTTCTCTTTGTGCAATGAAAAGAAATATCTGTACTAATGATGTTTAGACAAGAAATCAAGTCTACATTTTGTATTCTGAACAACTATGACAATGACAACAACATGCAATGTACTAATAATTGTAAAAAAAAATATTGCTTAAAACTTAAAAAAATAAAAATTTGAAACAACTAGAAAGGCAATTGCTTCCTTTTCTTGATGTAATTGATATCAAAATCAAATCTCACCTTGGTAGCAGGGAGCCATTCTTTTACTGAGTTCTGTCCGTAAATTAGAAGGTATCCCATAGCAAACACCAGTGGGAAGCTTATTTTCATTCTTTATGTAAAATATATTTTTCCATCTATGCCCACAAGTCTGAAAAGTGAAAGTGAGACCAGAAGGTGTAAAGTTCCACCTGGCACGTTTGAGCTCAGAACTGTCCAGTGGGCCGATTCCAATACCTACCACGATGGACCCATTTTCTCCCGGCTGTCTGGAAAGGGTGACCCCCAACCACTGGTTGTCTCTTTCTTCCAAACAAGTCTTTCCACAAGGTTCTCCAGCAGGGCTTCCTACAGCATTGGAAGGAAGTTTCATCATGAGTTTCCCTGAAGGCAACGTCACTTTCACAAGAGTAAAACAAGCAAGCCTGGGCCCTCATCTCCTGTGTTTTTTCTTCAACTGCTTTTCACTTAAACTCAGTGTACTATCAGAGAGTTACTCAGTGCTCACAGAGCTGGCTTCTCATGCAGTGTCATTTGGTTTGTGAAATGAACAAGTTGTAAAGAGCTGGCACCAGTTGTAAGATACAATAGCTATGAGGAGAACAGAAAGCCCTGTGCGAACCAGCAGGGCTATGCAGATCCAACCGTAGTGTCTGAGGCTTAGAAATGATTTGCACTTCTCTTCTGACACTTTAGCTAGTGATATAACTAGCATCACCGGAGCGCTTCCTTCAGTGTTTCATGTATGGGCTCGGCTATAAAGGCACAGTTAATTGGAGCTGGAAAGCAATGGTGCAGCATGCAGAGAGTGGACTGTGTAATTAGCATACCATTAATGCATTGCTTTTAAAATGAACAACCTTATGCTTTACATTCGGCAGAATATGACTCATGATTTCACCAAAGACAAAAAGATCTGGGAAACCACATTGTTTTAGTAAATAAAATCTTTCAATGTGCATTCAGGCAAATGTATAAATAGCTACAGAGTCAAACATGCATAAAATATTCATGCATAATGCAGTACTTTAAAACTCTACAGGAAAGTGATCTTCACAGTGATAATTTTCATCTGCTGACATGACTTCTTTGCTTTATGTCAGATTATATTAAAATCCTATATTAAAGTGATTTCAAATCAACTATTTAGAAGAATAAGATGCAGAATTATAAGATTCTCTTTGCAAAATTCTCTATCATTAAGCATTTTGTCTCTTGTAGCTTTGGCTCTCCACCTCCCAGCCCCTGTCTGTGTCCTTGAAAGATCTAGAATATCTACACAGCTACGGGGTTAATATTTCAGAAGGGAAATCATTTGCGCCAAATCTCCTGAGCAGGAAAGGGTTTAAGAAGCATGAGAAGATGTCTCTGTATGTGTAATACCTAGGTATCTTCTAAAATATCATGCAGGAAAAACATGACCCTGCACAAGGTTGAACTGAAGAAGCATCTGAGATGCTCCTTTGGAGTCTGAGCCAGTTGTTCTGGGTGAGGCCTGAATGCCCAGGTGGCCCTTCTGGGCAGGAATGCTGGTACAACGGAGTGTGGGCATGCATTTCAAATGAGACCTCCTAATCAGAAATGGCTTCCAGAAGGGAAGGATTGAAAGGAGGAAGATTGCTAGGCCTGGAAAAAGAATGCTGAGGTTCCAAGTAGAGTCTGTCCTTGGAACAGGAAGAGGTGGCTGAGTGGATACAGAAGGTTCTATGAAAATTAAGGAGGCAAAGAAAGGAGAGGACAGAATTAACAGTAGATTCAGTCTACATGAAAGTGAAGTTTCTATTATTTACCAGAACTTTGTCAATGTGGTTTGAGCTTTTTGTTGTTGCAAGGGAAATAATATAATACAGGACACACTGTATAATATAATTTTATAATAAGTATTGTAAAGTTATTCATTTTATAATGAATCATGCAATAATCATATGCAAGAAGTGCAGGAGATCTATCCATATACTAAGCACTAAAGAATCAGCTGAGAACCTAGATCCTAATACCCTGCGTGAGTCCAGCTGAAATTCTAGAGCTCATAACAATGCCTCCCTCAAGTCAAGCTGGAGGCCTAGAGCTTACGACACAGTCTCAGGCAGGCCTGGTTCACAGGTCTGTGCTGGAAAGACCCAAAGGTCAGTGGTGGAAGTTGGGAAGGCTATGGCAGTGCAGCTCTGTGCCAGCCGGCTGAGGGATCTGAACTGGAGCCAAGGCGCAATGCTCAAGGCAAGCACAGGGCTCCCCTAAAGGTACCTCAGCCATCCTCACCAACAGTGACGTCCCAAGCTCCTCCAGCAATTAGGAAGCTGAGTTCCCATCAGGAAAGCCAATGCGACAAGTTTCTCCATGAGGCTAAGCAGTGCACCATCTTCCCCTCTGGAGCCAGGAAGATCACAAGATGAGGACCAGAGTTCCTCCAAGGCTCATCAGGAAAGCCAGCATTACAAGGTCCTCCAGCAGAACAGCCCAAGAAAACTAGCTGCTTCCAACAGCTCCAACAGCTTCTTCTATTGTACCTTTTTGCTACTGGTAACAATCCTCAGATGGGCCTCCCACACCCATCCCCACAGTAGCTCAACTCAGCTGGGTGTGAGAAGCTGCCCACCCCTTAGCTATCCACCACAGTCAAAAAAATATTGTCTCTGAAAAGTTCAGTTTTCTAAAATTATAGTCACTCAGCTAACTTTATTCTTAGTTGCCTTGGTTAAGTAGTCAAAAGTCACAAATAAATAACACCTAACCTCTTTTTACTACAGTATATTTAAGAGACCCTCAGGAGGACTGCAGCCAGTATTTAGAAAGGAATCTATTTTTCTAGAGCTAACAGACCAAAGGTTGAAAAATCAACAATTAGTTTGAAACTACAGAATACCATGGTCAAAAAGTTTGTGGGTTCAAGCATAATGTAAGGTTATCATCATTATCTTTGCTAAGAGCTTCCCTAAATTTGGAATTGAAGACTAGAGAGACTCCTTAGTTGAACTATTTCTGGTAGCACTGCTCCTCCCAGTGCTATACCTGTGGCTCCACCAGGTGACGTCACAGATGCGCCACACATACTGTCCCACTACAGCAGCATCACTTGCCTCTGCCCTCTTTCTCCACATGCTGAGTCTCTACTGGACCTGAGGGGGATGAGTTGCTACCCACCCAGTGATGTAGGACAGCCTTGTGAACTTAAAAACACCTGGGGACTTTATGTCTAGTGTGGTTCATGCCCCTCTCCTCTTTTTTCCTAATTCTGGGTTAAAAACAGTAATTATTAGGAACAAACAACAAACAGCCTTCCAGAAGCCACACGAAAGAGAGGCTTACCTCAGAACAAGTGTCGTTCCCTAGGACTCTAGTGGTAGGTCTGACTCACCTGGCAGCAGAAGAGATTTTACTAGAAAACATGGGCTTAGCTGGCCAAATAGCTCAGTGGACTAAAGGGCCTGCAAGCAGGTGCAGGGGCCAGGGGTTCAATCCCAGGCCCTACCATGCTGGCTGTGCCCCCAGGGCACACTGAGACAACAACTGAGATTGGACGTGGTGGCATGCCTGTAATCCCAGCTCTTGGGAGGCTATAAACAGGTAAATCACTATGAGTCTGATCTAGTAGTGAGACCCTGAACACCCTGTAGACTCTTCCCTACAAAATACAAAAAAAAAAGAAAAAGAAAAAAAGAAAGAAAGAAAAACATGGGCTGAGTTTGTATGTTAGAAATACAGGGGTGGAGCTAATGGCCACTGTACATGATCTCATGTTTCTTGTGACTATGTGCTTCCAAACCTTTGACTCAAGATTATGTGTTTTTTTTTTGGTTGTTTGGTTGGTTGGTTGTGTTTTTGTTTTTGTTTTTGTTCTGTGGTACCAGAGATTGAAGTCAGGACCGGGTACTTGCCAGGCAGGCACTTATTCTATTCAGCTATCTCGCCAGCCCAAGATTGCTTTTAAATATGTACTATACCTTGTGTGGGGAGCCACTCAGACTGCGTGAAAGCTCAGGGGGTCTAAGGACACCTGAGCATGTGATCCCATGTGTCCAACACAAGCACATAATGGGATACAGTTACATAACCATGCCTGAGCACAGATCAACACGCATGTGCTGACTATGGCCCTACAGAGAACATAAACACGGGATACCAGCCTGTGTAAGAATTACACGGTGAAGACGCAGGGGCGCTTTCATTCTTCTATGCTGCTCCACACCGCCTGCTGTTGTTGCTGATGTCTTACACACGAGCTTCCTTTAACCTTGGGGCCTCACCCTCCAAACTCCCTTGGGCCCCCTGAGCAGGCTGACCCACTGTGACTCTGATCTTGAATAACCGCCATGATGCTCGGCAGTGGCTCTCAACGGCCCTTAGACACATAGCACACCACCACGCGGAGGAGAGAAGATGTGGTGGAATTAATATGCTGCAGGAAGAAGCATTTCATTTCAAATAGAGCTACATCTATTTGTTTTCAAGCACAGTGGCCTACTTCCAAGGTTAGTGGGTAGCGGCTTCATTCATCTTGGCAGGGGCCATGGCTGTTCAGCATCCCACACCCAACACCACACAATCCACAGCTTTCCCTGGGATTTGACTACATTTCTGTTTGTCCCACATCATAGTCTAAAATGTCTACACAAAACAATGAATGCAAAGGAAAAATCAATCATGTTGTCAAACAATTATTTTCCCCCAAAATATAACACTAATCCAAACCAGTTACCAAACACATATGCTCACATTAATTATATTCCTCCTTTTTTTTTTTTTTTTGTATTTAGTATAGGGGGTACAGGGTCCCACTACACAGATCAGACTTGTGATCCTCCTGTTTTCAGCCTCCCAAGAGCTGGGATTACAGGTGTGCACCACCACGCCCAGTCTCCGTTTTGCTTAACACTAACTACCACAGCAGCAATCCTGAACCCATTGATAGCCCTGGTTACAAGACAGAATCAGTTCCAGGAAGACCCTGGATGTCCTCCAGTCCTGTTCTGGAAGATTCTTAATTTTGGAGACCACTTCCCCATTTTCTTGGGAAGGTCTGCACAATCTGCAGAAGGCAGGGGGCTTCCTGAACCTGGGCCGGGGCTCTTACAACCTCCTCCTGTCAGGCTGCCTGCTCCGAGTTTCCTCCTCTTCCCAAAGGAAGGACCTTAGCACCACCTGGAGAGGGTTTTAAACAAATACCAGCACCTGGCCCCACTTGCAGCGGTTCAGATGTTAGGGTGAACATCCCAACATAAGAGCTTTACATAGCTCCCCAGGTGGCTGTAGTTGGGCTTACAAGCCTGGCTTGTAAGCAACTGCTAATGGCTATGCCTTTTCCTCTTTTATTTTTAAAAGATGCCCTGTTTTAAAAATAATAGCAATATCTTTATGTTCTCCCTCAGTTTTAACTAGATTTTTTTTTTTTTTAAATATATTTAGTGCAGGATCTATACGGTCTCACTACACAGATATGACTCGCAGCGGTCCTCCTGTTTTCAGCCTCCCAAGCCCTGGGATTGCAGGCATGCGCCACCACACCCAATCTCATTTGCCATCTCATCATGCAGGGGCCATGGGGTCAGGGTTGCCATGGCATGCCAGGGATTGTACCCCAACCCCTGTGTCTGCTTAAGCAGGCACTTTAATCTGCTGATTAAGGCCGGCCCTCAACTAGATTTTGAAAAGGAATATCATGTGTTAGGCAGACTTTTTTCTTATATACAGTGTTTCTGATTTGGTCAAAGCTGATGATTACTCTAAGTGTCCTGAGAAAGCCCAATTCCTAGGCATTTCCCTGACAACACAACAAATAAACTCAGAGTATCTTTCTATCTTATCGCAATGTCTTGCTGCAATGATTTACAGTCTGGTTCACAGTTCAGCACATATATTACTAATCTACACTCTCAGAGAAACACATCAGCACCATAACTGAAGGATGCTTTCCATGACTTAGCATTAGAAAGGCATGCAGAAATTTACACAGGACGGTCTTCCATGCTTTTATAAAGTAGGGTGGCTAATTTCCTGCACAGAGGAATACATTTTCCCAGTAAAATCTAAACACAAAAGCCATGTAAAAATGACCCCTTTATTCTATAATTAAGTTTCTCCTTTTTTCCGTTTGAGAAAAAATAAAGCCATCTTTGAGTTGTGTTACTATTTTCAACTACTGATTTGCATCAGTATATACAAATGGATATGGAAAATGTAAGTGAATGGTACTTGCCGTAAGTACATGGGAAGAACGTTAGCGCCAAGCCAGTTAAGCTCCCTGTCCCCTTCTTTCTTCACTTCATACTCTTTTAAAAAATTCACAACAGTGGTTTTACTTTCATTGCTACAAATGCCAAAAATCTGACAAGGACCATAAGACCAGGTACTCAGTCTCAGTCTTGTGCATCACTGCAGTGGGGGAGGTGTGACTTCTCTCCTGACGGTAGCACTCCTACAGCTCACCAGAGTCAGACTCACCACAGGCAGAAATGTGATTTGTGCCTGCTAAGGGAAGCAGTTTTGTAGAATATCGTCCTCCCACACACATCCATTACTAGAGTGCGCTTTGCTGAATGGCTCACCAAACCCTGTTGGGTGGACCAGCGGTTTCAGACAGAAGGTGTCTCTTTCCTGCTATGCTTCTCTTCTATGAAACCCTTACCTCACATTTAAGACATAACAGGTGGTCTGCAGGATTTAGCATCAGCGACTGCGGGATCCTGACCAAGAGTGGGCTCTGAGTAGCATGATTGAAGACCCAGAATCAGCTAGAGCCCTATCTGGAGGGCTTCCCCAAGGACTCAGGGAGCCAATGACGCCCGTGGACACAAGAAACACACGAGCAACCCTTGACGCTGATACCATCATGGCAACTGCTTTGAGGATTAGGCTAGACCCTGCCAAACTGCACATAAGTCACAGCACACAGCCTCCTCCATAAAATATATGCAGCCCCTCGCTGCTGGGAAAAGACTTATTGTGCACATTAGCTCACTTTTATTCCCACAGCAGTAACAAGAGGAGCACATTATCAATCCTTCTTCTACAGATGAGAAAATTGAGTCTTAAAGAAGTCAAATAATTTGCTAGAATTTATGGGGCTGGTAAGTGGAAAAGATTAGGATAAAAAATAACATCTTCGATCCTTGAGTAACTTTCCACCATTCTAAAGCACATACAGGGGAGCCCTGCAAATGCTTCTGATGTCTGGATTGTCTGAATTCAATTTCATTCCCAAAAGCGGCCCATAGTCCATAAGTCAACTTTCTATTGTTCAAGAAAATGTCATGGACATGGTCCCCTGCTGTCCCTTGTCCCTTTCCCCTATTGTGGTCAGTTCTCAATATGTCCACAATTCCACTGAAGAAGTAAGGAAAGGTCAGTCTCAAAGTTCTTCTTTCTATAACTTGTCAACAACTGAAGTTAGACGCTGGGTGGGGCAGCTTGGGACATGCTCATGAAGCTGTGCATCTGGTTGACCTGCCTGTGTCACTGTGATGTGGCTTCCCCTTGAGACATTCGACAGCTCTAAGTCTCACTTTCTGGCTACTGTGACAAGATACAAACTCATCTGATCCTTCATAACTGATGACATGACTGCAAGTTTCAGAAAAGTAGCAAAAACCTTCCGGCAGTTGCTTTTTTAAAAAAGCAAGTCTACTGAAAAACAAACAAATGCTATATATTTCGAATCCAAATTTAAAATCTTTCTTAAAATAATAATAATTAAAATAAATAACTCTTGTTCAATGATGAGCCATCTAACATCTGATGAAAATACTGAGTTAAAATAATGCTTGTAAATTCTTTACATTAATTAAAAATATTAGAAAAACATATGCAGGATTAAAAGTGAGCAATTACATTGAGATATGAAAATAGCACAGATGCTACCATCACAGGTCTATGGGGCTCACAAAAATGTATGCTTTGGCTGCAAGATTGCCTGGCTCCTAGTAGGTGTTCAATAAACTGCAAGGGCTGCTACAGCCCTAAGTCCCTTGATTTGGACTGGGCCAGCAGAGGGTGCTCATGGTGACATTTGAGCACTAGCCTTAACCCACATGGCCCTTTCGTTTGGTTTTCTGATGAAATTCATTCCCTGATATTTACTGTGATTAAACAATACTTTTCTTATCCACCTAATTATGTATGATGGTGATGTTTCTAAGAGAGTAGTGATGTTTATGAATTTAGAGGCAATACAAGATAATTTTGAGTAATGAAATGTAAAATTTTCAAATTCTAAAGGGGACACTGGACTCAAAAGTATGTGTTTCATTTCCAAAGACCGGAGAAAGCAGCACTAGCTGTGTGTGACAGTGTGCACTTATAATCCCAGTACATGAGGGGCCTGAGGCAGGAGGGTTGCAAGTTTGAGTCCAGTCAGAATAATTTAACAACTTAGCCAGACCCTGTCTTCAAATAAAAAATAAAATAAATTAAGAAAAAGGCTGGGGATGCAGCTCAGTGCAAAAACCCTGGGTTCAGTCTCCTGTACTGTGATGGAGAGGGTTTGGTCAAAGCACTGAAGGAAACATTAGATCAGAAGAATAAGAATCATTTGCAAAGTCTTTTCTTTTTGGAAAAATATGTGTTTAAATGGCACAGTCTTAGACTAAAACAAGCTGATAATTGCCAATATTCATGCTCAATTTAAACATGAAACTGTCCATATAAACATAGGGCTGACAAAGTCACTGTAAAAATCCACTGTACTGGTTCTCCATACTTCCATTTTTTTCAGAAAAAAGTTCAAGATTGTTGAAGAGAGCCACATTCCTATAATCCTATTTGGGAAGCTGACTCAGAAGGATCACCAAATTCAAGACCATACTGGGCAACTTAGTGAGATCCTGTCTCAAAATATATCGTATAAAGGCATGGTTGAGCATCTGGGTTCAATCTATTGTACCTCAAAATGAGGGTCCAGCGTGGAGGTGACTCTCCTCAGGAAGTAACTAATACCACACTGCTGGTTAAGACTCACTAGGCCCCAGCACCCTACCGTGCAAGGTCACCGTGAGCTTACCTCTAGGTTTGGGGCAGTCATGGCAAATCTAGGGCACATGTGTCACAGCAGGCTGTTTGTTAACATTGAAAGCTCAAAAAGATTTACCATCACTGGTTTAGGAGCTCTGCAACCGCAGAGCTGCACAACCGCAGGAACCCCGCACAACTGTTTTTACTAACTGCAGCAGCAAGAAGTGTTCCATATGGCAAATGTAATTTAAGTACAAAAGTTACTCTCAAATTAACTTTTACCTTAGGCCTGCTATGCAGCAAGCCTATTTTAATACATGTAAACACATACAGTAACTCATTTAAATTTTCCTAATGAGGTAGGTATTATTGCTATTATTCATGTCCCAGTGTTACAGGAGAAGCATTAATAGGGTGACTTTCTTTCCCAAGGTCATAAAACTAACAAGCAAGGCCCAGGGAGGTAGCTCAGTGACACAGCCCCTGCCTGGCAAGTACAAGGTCCTGAGTTCAATTCCTGGGACCACAAACAAAATAAAACACAACTAGCAAGCAGGCAAGTAAGAGGTCAAAGCCACAGTTGGCCACTGTGATATATGATTTCATGTTACTATAGTCCTTGACAAGAATTCAAAACTGACATTATTAATAATCCTCCACTACATTTAATCTCTCAGAAATATCACACTACTAAAATTTTATAACATTCACCTTCAGCATTAGAAAAGAAAGACAATTCTCTACTTTCTTGGATTGAAAGATTCATTTGAAAAGCTAACACAATGTAGGATGCTATTTTGAACACCTGTAAAATGAAGAATGACACCAAGTGAGAAAGAGCAAGAACGCTAGTGAAACAATTGTCTTTCATGCTCAACCTTCAGTGTTGAAGTTCTGTGCTTGGCTTGGGAATTCACAGGTAGGATGGATGTGGAAAAAAAAAAAAAAAACAGAGGTCAGGAAAATAACAAAATTTAAAACTATGTGAAAAAAAGCGAAAGCTGGCGAGGAAGCCCTTTCTCTAGCTGATGAAGGGTCAGAGTCAGAAGGAGACTCGTGGATGCAGAGACGATGGCCGGCAGACCAAAGAGATCCTGTGTAATTACTAGTAGTTACAATTACTAGAAAACTTTCACCAGAAGATTAAGAACAGTATTGGGTGAGGCAGAGCTGGGACGGTCTCACGAGCGGATGCTCTCTGCTGCTAAGGATCTCCTACACAGGGCATTGGGATTTTTTGGTTTTGATTTTGTTTTCTAAGGAAAAGCAATCTATTGGGGTGTGGTTGCACACACCTGCAATCCCAGCACTTTGGGAGGCTGAGGCAGGAGGATTGTGAATTTGAAATCTGCCTGGGTGGCAAAGTAAGTTCAAGGCCAGCCTGAACTGCATAGGAAGGACTTGCCTCAAAAAAAAAAAAAAAATAAAATAAAAAATAAAAATAAATAAATAAATAAATAAATAAAACAAAAAATAAAAAAGGAAGAAAAGCAATCTAATTTGCCTCATCCAAGGAATCCAAAGAACGGGACATGAAAAATAAAGCTGCAGTCTTAATATCTCTGGATCTAGTCATATGAATTCTAGTGTCTTATATAAGTCATTTGAAAAAAGTTTTCCCCATCATTTGAAACTGTCCCTGGAAGACTGAGAACTCACATAGCCACTGTTGGCCTAATGCTGACCGCCCGCCCCCCCACCCTCAAGTCCATTTCTGTGTTCTAATTTGATGTTTTATTTTCTAACTGAAAATAAAATGTTTTTAAACATTGTCCCTTCCAAACTCCACTCCCAAGGGTGCTTATCGTCTCTTTCTTTGCCCACTGAGAGTAGGTGAAGTATTAGAGGCCAAGGCTGATCTTGGCCCTTAGAATGATGCTGACATGGGCAGGAAACTCCTGAATTCCATGCAAAGCTGAGTAACCTATCTTTTCATTTATTGAGCTGTTACTTTGAGCTCATCAAATCTATTCAGACCAGACTCTGCTCCTAAGTTCTCTCCTCCAAGGAGGTTTCTCTGGTCATTCAAGCAATTTCTCCTCCCTGATGCATGTCTCCGTTACTCCACTTATTATATCATCTCCTGATTAAGTATCTGTCTTCACACCTTTCTTGTCATTTGGACTGAGTTCTCTGAGGGTTTTGTAGCATGTCTTAATTTTCTATTCCTAGTATATTACATAAGTACCTGACCATATGTGTTGAATTAGTTAAAAAAGAACCCAGTTAGGAGCGGCTGACACCCCCTCTCATTCCTCACTTCTCAGTACTCTGTGATCTGGTTTCACAGTTTAAAACCACAGTTAGACACTAATGGACCAGTTGTCTCTCAAGCCAATGAAACCACTTTCATTCTTATCTTGTATGATGTCTTGGCCACCTTGAATGCTCCCCACACTCGCCTCTTCTCCAAACATCCCCCTTGTCTGACTTCCCAATGCTACAGAGACTTGAATTCCTTCTTGGGTCCCCCTTCTTGGCCATTTTTTTTTCAGGCTTCTTCTTTCTGTTTCAGTGGTTCCCAGTCATGGATGAATATGAGAACCATCTGGGGACCTCTGGACATTCCTGACACCCTACTAACCTATTCGCAGAGATCCGCTCAGCTTGAGATGGGGTCACTGGAATTGGTGTTCTTGCAGCTCCTGCAGTGTTTAAATTGCAGCCAGAGCTGAGCAGCACTTTTTAAGTTACTTCAAACTGTAGGAATCCTCAGGGATCCAGCTTTGAGCCTCTGATCTGTTCCCAACAGGGAGCACCTGGGTTAAGCTCATTCACTGCCAGAGTTGATACCTTTTTCTTGTCAATCACTCTCAACTTTCAAGTGCCACTATGTATCTCCCTTTTGCTCCCAGATTCATACAACTAACCGGCCTATGCACCAGTTCTATGGTCTTCTATAGGGTATGAGGCTTCTGCATCTCATAAGAATCTCAAGCTAATGTAGTATATCATTACCTATTTTGCTAGAAGGCCTGCTCATCTATCCTTTTTTTCCATATACCATACTATTATCTATCCAACAGCCCAAGTCAGATCCTTGGGTAACATGTTTGGAGGTTTGTCCTCATTTTTCTCATTGGATAATTACCAAATGCCATGGAGTCCATCTGCCAAGTATCTACACAATCTCTGCTTTTCTCCATATGCTGCCTGATATCTTGACAACTATCTTACTAGAGCTACCGGTCATCATAACCTCAATCATGAAAGAAGCTTTCCTGTAACTGACTACCTTCAGAAGACTCTGTCAGAAACATATCTGAGTGTGTTACTCCCCAGCTGTAAAGCCTGCGCACAAATTCGTATTTACAAAGTTGTCCCCCAAATAATCCCTGATCACCTCTTCAACCTACAGTTCCCCACACCCTCTGCAGCCCACAGGACATGTTTTCCTTTCATTTCTCCAAAGGAAGAATGGTCGAGAGACCCTGGGACCTTCCTGCATGCTGCTTGCCCTGGCTGTACATTTCCCCATAACCTCTGCCCTTGCCTAACTCCTGCTGCTCTCCAATTCTCCATTTGAATCCTAATTCCTCAAGAGGCATCACCTTCTCCTCCTCTTCCTCCTCCTCCTCCTCCTTCTCCCTCTCCCTCTTTTCTTCTTCCTCCTCCTCCTCTTCTTCCTCGTCTTCCTCCTTCTTCTAGTTCACATTAGTGCATGTTTGCAGTGTGTGACGTTTACGTGCCCTATGCGGGGTTGCTGCATGCATGTGACACGTCTTCATTCCTCTTCTCATTCTCTCATCCTCCCCATCCCTACTCCATCTCTTGATTTCATTCCCATCTGAGAAAGATTTATTTCCCTACTTTCTATTGCCTCTTATTTTTCTGTTTATAACTTGTTTCTCATGTAAGAGAAACCATGGGACATTTAAGTTTGAGTATCTGATTTATTTCACCAAACATGATAGTGTCAAGGTCCATTATTTTCCTACGGATGACTCAAGTTTATGTTTCTGTATGGCAGAGTAGTATTCCATTGTGTGTCAATACCACATTTTCACTGTCCATTCATTTGTCGATGGACAATGCAGGCCGCTTCCAAGATTTAGCTATGATATACTGAGCTGCTTTAAACATGGGTAGGCATGTGTCATTACAATATGATGCCTTTAATTCTTTGGGGAAGAGACCTAGGAGGGGAATATCTAGGTCAAATAAAATTTCTAGTTTTACCTTTTATTCTAACTCAATTAGATCTGTCCACCATAACTCAATTAGATCTTTCCACCATAGGGTTCTCTGGTAAGTGAACCTGCAGGCTAAATTACTTGGAGCAAAGAGCATGTTTCTTTTGTGTGCCCAGGTTTTCCTCTTCAGCATCCCCCAATCAGGGGCTGCATGAATGAATGATTCATGTCCACAAGGCAGGACCAAATCTGGCCCTGCAGCTGTTACCAAGAAAGATTTCTTGGTCATTAGGGATATAACTCAGTGTGCAAAAGAGTATAAGGCAAACACAAAAGGTCTCAATTTTTCCAATGAGGAAGAAATCCTAACCACAGGGAAAGAAAGTTGGGGAAATTGGGAAACTTCCTTCTGTTAACCCAAATGTTAATTAACAAAGCTCTCTAACTTGATTTTCTGCATAAGTGGCACGATGGGGACTCCTCTGTGCTGGGATGACCTTTCCAAATGGATGCTCTGCATCAACCTCATCTTCATAAGTTACAGTTTTCAGCATATTGTAAATGAAAAGGGAAAAGAGACATATCAAGAGAAATATATTTGAAGTTTCAACAATGACATGTTTGTCTTTAGTTTTAAGCTAATAGCCCTTGCTAATCAGGCAGAAATAAGGATAAAGGAATCACTAGTTCAATGATGTCATATATATTAACTTAACCTCTTCCAAATAGACCATGCAATATAATCCAGGTGCTTTGTAAATATAATTAGCAAAAAGATATTCAAAACATAATGGTGACTAACTTGTGATATACCACTAGTCTCCCTAAGTGAAGGTCTCAGGCAGAGTACTTATAAGCCCAGTAAATAAGCCACTTCGTGTGGAAAAGAAGTGACAACCTTGGAGCTGGGGAGACAGCTCAGTGGTCTAAGCACCTGTCTGGCAAGTGCAAGGACCCGGGTGCCACATGCCATGGAAACTGGGTACAACATACTGGCCATTGAACTGGGCATGGTGGTACATGCCTCTAATCCCAGCACTGGGGAGGCAGAAAACAGGAGGATCACTACAACTTCCAGCTCGGCAGTGAGAACTTGTACCAAATAAATAAATAAATAAATAAATAAATAAATAAATAAATAAATAAATAATTAAATAAGTAAAAGCTTTTTTAAAAAATTAAGAAGTGGCAAGCTTACTCATCTGTGTGTTGATACTAGAAAAGCACCTGCTAGAAATGTCATGGTATTTTACAGAGGGGATTTCTGTTTCTTTAGAATGGTGCTGCTTTGTAAGAATATCATGCAAGCCCACGTCACTTTATCACTTTTGAAACAGCCTATTTAAGAGGTCAAAGGAAATAAGTAAAGTAGTTGTAACAATGCATTTCATTTAATAAATCCAAAATACTGATGATGCAATCCATGCTGCTATGATTTGGGTATGCAAAGTCCCACAGATGCCCTCTGTGTTCAATGGTGAGGCCTTTGGAAAGTGACCAGAACATGGGGGTACTATGCTTCAGAGTGGCTTAGTCCATTAAGAATTTCTAGCTAAAGATGCTATTGGCAGGCAGGAACTGGCCCACAGAGGTGTAGGAATATGACCTGGACAGGTATATTGTTGTCCCGGGCTTTTCCTTCCCTCTCTCTGACTCTTGCCCACCATGCCCATCAACCAGAATATTTCTGCCTTGGAACCAGCCAACCACATATGGACTAATTCTCTGAAATTCTGAGCCCAATTAAACTTCTACTCTTTTAAATTGCAGGTGTTGGGTATTTTGTGCCACTGATGGGCAAGTGACTAATACAGAAAATTAGCATTGGGCGTGGGATTATTATTGCCTATTACCTGACTTTGTAGCTCAGAAACTTTTGGAACTAGTTTGTGGGAGGAGTTTAGGAAGATTTGGAGAGGCAGGTGAGAGTAGCTCTACAATGCTGTAAGTAGAGCTTGATGTGTTATTTTGGTCAGAGCTCAGAAGATCAGTTGGTGACAAGAATGCAGGCAATAAAGGCCAGGCTCATAAAGTTTCAGATGGAAATGAGGAGTTTGTTGGGAAAGGGACTAGAGGCCATTCATGATTCCTCCTGACAAAGAATGTCATTTTTGTCCATATCCTAAGACTTCATCTTAGGCTAAGTTCAAATACTAATTAATCTGGCAGAGCTACGTTCAAGGCAGCCCAATGTTCAGGCTATGAAGCAAGTATTGCTGGCTCTTTTCAGTGAGATCTGTAGTGAGAATCAAGGGGCAAGAAGCAGAGCCAAGAGGCATGAAAGTGGTGCAGCTTGGCTAGGAAGAAAGCACCAGTAAAGTTGAGGCAAACAAGAGTGTAGCTGCTGAAAATAACAATGCCATCAAAAGGAAGTCAAGTACTTTGTATCTGGACATGGGAAAGGTATCTTGATAATTTCTCAGAAGCTGGACAGACTGCACCCATCACAGGCTGAGCTTTGAGAAGAGAACTTGAGGGCAACTTGTTCTCTCAGAGACACCTAGGGAAATGTTTCCCCAACTTCAGCTCTGGTCACATTGAGAGGCCACTGCAGCCATGATCCAGAGTCCAAAGCAACCCCAGGAAAGAGGCTGCAAACCAACAAGGGCACAACAGAGGATAGTCCCAACCCTTCAGAGCTCCCATCTAACCACAACTTGCTGAGGGCATTATGAGATTAAATGTTTACTGTGCTGCTTTTGGTCTGATTCCTTTCCATCGCCTAGTCTTTCTTTTGGAATGAGGATGCTTATCCTGTGTCACTGCATGTTGGTAGCATTTCCCTTTTCCTTTTCATTTTTACAGAGGCTCATAGTTAAGCGTTTGCCTTAACTCACAGAGGGGACTGGACTTTGCATCGATGCTGGAACTGTTATGATGGGCAACATCTAGAGGTGGACTAAATGCAGTTTTCACAGTGAGATTCACATGGGACTTCTGGGGACCAAAGGCAGAATGTTATAGTTAAATCTAAAATATGCCCCTCTCTTGTGTCCACAGGCTTTTGGCAGTGATGAGATCGTGGGAATGTTACAGTCCTCAGCAGGTTCATCTCCTGACCATTCCATAGCTGAACGTGCTCTTAGGAGGAGGTGCTCAGAAGAAGCAGATCACTGAGACTGTGCCTTGCGAGAGCATATTCTTGTCCCTAGCCCCCCATCTCTGCTTTCTGGTCACTGTGCGTTGAACAGTTTTCTCCCATAATTAATGCAATTACACACCAATTAACATAGTTACATATCATCTATCCATGGACTTCCAATAATCAGAGAACTAGAACATAGCAAAGTACCTCAATATCTGTCACACTGTACTTCCAAGTCTTTGGTTATGTGAACAACACTGTAGATCTTTCCTTCTATTGTGTCACTCTTGTCTTAAATTCAGCCAACTATTCATATAGATTAAATCCTCTGGAACCATGACTCAAAATAAAC
>PVKN010007491.1:0-26578 GCA_004027915.1 Capromys pilorides | reverse complement strand
ATTCAGGAAATGAAAACCTCAATCACAAGCTGGCGAAACCATTTCAATGAAAGTGAAAATAGACTTTTAAACCTTGAAGACACCATTTCAGCTAGTGAAAAGGTAAGAAAAGATCTCTTAAAAACAACGAGGATGCATGGGCTGGGGAGATAGCTCCATCGCACAAGTGCCTGCCTGGCAAGTGCAAGGTTGTTAGTTCAAACCCAAGTCCTGAAAAAAAAAAAAAAAAAAACTAGGCTGCAGGAAAAAATAATTCAACATTAGAACATCAGCAAGACAATGCAAAGATGAACAACCTAAGACTAATAGGCATCAATGAGAAAAAAAGGAGTCAATATAAATGATATAAAAAGAATATGGGCAGAAGTAATAGCAAAAAACTTCCCAAATATGGGGAAACATTCTGGCATTCAGTAGCTGAAGCATATAGAACTCCAAATAACAACAACCCAATTAAAACCAAACCCAGATAATCAAGATCCCAGAAGTTCAGCACAGGAACTGTATACTAAAAGCTGCTAGAGAAGAGAAACAGACCACATTTAAAGGAAAACTCAGCAGAATAACAGCAGATTTCGCTTCACAAACAATCAAGTCAAGAAGAGCATAGAGCAAAGTATTACAAGTCTTCCAAGAAAACAAATTCCAACCCAGACTGTTATACCCTGCAAAACTCTCTTTCAAGTTAAATGGAGAAGTGAAATACTTCCAGGACAAAGAACAACAAAGAATTTCATGATGAGAAAGCCAACCCTACACAGACTACTAAAAGATATTCTAGACAGGGATCAAGATGATCACAACTCCATGAATGAGAATGTAAAGAACCCACCAAATAAGGCAAGCAATTAAGCACAGGAGAAAAAGAGGTATACAACAGCAGTCTTTCAACTATTCTTTTGTATACAGCAGCAAAATATTTCCATCAGCATATTCTACAAATGGACTTCTCCTGCACCTTATGGGTCATGTTTCTGTCTGGGTCTACAGGGTGGATATCAAGGAAATATCAGTAGCTCAGTCTCACAAGTGACACCTGGCCACCAGTAAGTGTCATGGACACTGTCCGTGTCCACAACATACTAGAACTTTGCGCAATGTCCTATCCCCAAACTGCTAGAAGTTCTGGTCATATATTTACCGTTCCAGTATTTATGGTATGTTGTATTCTTCATAATTCTTTACTACCTGGAAACTTTTTCTTAGTTAATAATTTTGTATGTATTAGCCTATTCAAATATTATGTGAGTACTCTCAGTGCATTACAGATTTGTACATATGATACACAACATTCTGGCCTCTAAGTTGGCCTCAGGATTTGATTTGAATTTGGGAATACTGTTTTGAAATATTCAATTTAATTTTTAATTAATTAATATTTAATTAGTTTTCTGAATATGCTTAATTATAATTTTGTTTTATGACTCATACTGTATCTTTGACTTACACTCTACTTATAAGACATGGTATGATATTTTATTGTAGTATTAGAAAATCTAAGAAGAATATATATATATATATATATATATATATATATATAAACACAAGAGAGTTAGGATAGATATACAGCTACTTTCTCTTAGTTCATTGAGTTTGTGCTGACATTGTTTAGACAAGATATCAACTCTGCATCTTGTCCTCTGAATAACTGTGCTGTGAAGACAACAATATGCATTGTATTAATTTGTGTAGCCATCTTACTAACTTGTTCTGAAACTGTTTCATTGCTATTTTATCTTTTTTTCCCATTGAAATGAATTTTAAAAAAAGAAGCAGTCAACATAGTTTTAAGATATGAACCTTTCCTTTGTCCAAGGCGGCTTCATTGGAGAAGTACAGCGGCTAAACTGACAAGGGTGATAAGCATTCTCGGGCCGGATGCACACTGAGAAGATGAGGTAGAACATCAGGAACCACCTATCTATAAAGGAAACCAAACAGGAAATTTGACATGAATCATCAGAGAGCAGACTGTGCTGTGAGGTGGCTATGTGGCTTAGGGAGAAACGAGGAGCATGCGGGGTTGTTCAGGGACGGTGGACAGGAGAAATCACATCAGCTGCACCTCACAAGGGCATGTAGGGCATCTAGGGTTATATAGAGCTGAAAGCAGCAGACTGCTGCTGGAGGCAAGTTGGAGAGAAACTTCAGTTTCAGGTACTGTGAGAGGCCATACTGGTTCACAGCGAGCGAGGCCAGTGCTGTTTCTGGGAGGCTGTAAATACCTCCAGCAGACTAATTTCAACATATTTTATGTCCATTTATCTCATTTCTGACATCTGCTACCATGGGAGAGAGCTTTGTTACTCCTCCTGACAGGCACAGAAAATCTGCATTGCAGAAAGGTAAGCAGGGTTCCATCTAATAAGTGAACGAGTGTCTTTCTCTACTCTGGGGTGCTCTGTGGAGGTCCCAAGGGTTGTCTTTCTAAGACAAAGGGTCCTTCACTCCCAAGTTTTCATTCTAACTGGTTTTTCCTACATACACAGGAAGTGAGCCAGGAAAGTGGAAACAGAACAGTGCAAGTTGAGATGCTGAGGGCAAAGCTGGAGAGCCAGAGCATCAGGGAGGGCCTGGGGCTTGTTTATTCCCAAAGGAAAATCTGGAGATAGCACTGCCTTTTGCTCAACCTGCCACCCCTCCAAGCATCAGAACTGACCCATTGTCCAGGCCTATGATGCTAACACAGGCCACTATCATGGTTTCAAAGATGTTCAAGTCATTTCCATGAGGACAGTACTATAGTCTTCCAGTCTTAAGTGGAGAGAATGACTTTGTGTGATAGAAATGTGGACCACGACTCTAGAGAGGTCGTTTTAAGAGCTCCTCTGTTACTACACACAGCCTTGTCTTTCCATGTCTTGCCTTTTCTGTAAAATACAAGGGCTGGACTTAAAGAGCTCTGATGCCATACCCTTGTGTACTGATGGCAGAAAACTATTTCCTGATTGTTTCCCTAAATCCAGCCTCTTCCTTCTCCAAATCATCTGGTGTAGAAATAAATCTAATATGTAGGGAGTGTCATCCGTGGTGCTATGCAGTATGCTTTGCAGATATAAACTCCTTCAATCCTTACAAAATCCTGTAAGACAACTGTTACTGTTTTTGTCTTATAGATAACAGGACTGAGACTCAGAGAAATAGCGTAATTTGCTCAAGATCTCGAAGCTATTAAGTGGGTGAACTGTGATAGACTGTGCACCAAATGCATGGTCATTCAAAATGAATAAAGTACCTCAGAGGACATTTCTCAAGAAGAAAAAAAAAACAGTACACAACTGGCCAATAAACATGTGAAAAAACACCCAACAGTTGCCAGTCATTAGGGAAATGCAAATCAAACCGCAAGAAGAAACCACATCACGTCCATCAAAATGGCTATTGTCACACAACGCAAAAAGGAAAATAACAAGTGTTGTAGAGGATGTGGTGAAATTTGAACCTTTGTACATTACTGGTGGGAATGTAAAATGATACTTGCCATTGTGGAAAATAGTTGGGTAGTCCCTTAACAAGTTAAACATAGAATTATCATGTTGATCCAGTAATTCCAACCTAAGGTATACACACCAAGGAACTGAAAACAGGGACTCAAATACTTGTACAGTCACGTTAGAGTAGTGTTAGACACAGTAGCCAAAAATGTGCATTGACAGATGAATGCATAAATAAAATGTAGACTATATAGGAAATTAAATACTATTCAATCTTAAAAGGGAATGGCATTATGACATTTTACAACATGGGTGAACCTGGAAAATATATTTTATGAAATAAATCAGACACAAAACGATAGATGTATGATTCTACATATGTGTGGTACCTAGAATGGGCAAATCCATGGGTACAGAAAGTAAGTTGGGGAGAAGGAACTGCAGGAAGTCAGGATCTCATGTTGATAGAGTTACAATTTGGGATGACAGAAAAGTTTTGAGAGGGAGGCTGGTGATAACTGCGTGAAAATATGAACGTACTTAATGTTCCTGAATTGAAACACCATGATTAAAATGGTACATTTTTTATGCTTATATCTTAATGTGAGCTGCTGTAATGAAATGCTTTAGGCTGGGTAATTTATAAACAACAGAATGCATCACTCATAGTTCTGGAAAGTGGGAAGTTAGGGATGAAAGTTTCATCAAATTCAGTGTCTGATGAGGGCTGCTCCTGATAGACAGGCATTTTTATGAGATCACCGGGTCTCTTTTTTAAGGGCGCTGATCCCAGTCCTGACTTTGTCATAATTTAGCCGTCACACTGGGGCTGACATTTCAGCACACGAATTTTTTGCTGTCGGGTGGTGGTGGTGGGGTCATACGTTGAGACCATGGTAGTATAGTTTAACACACACAAAAAGAGGTATAGATAAGACTCCTCTTCCCTGGAAAACACACATGCTGTGCGCCCCCTCCACCCCTCTATCACTTTTAATGGCTCCCTTCTTCCTCTTCATATCGACCAGGCAACTTGTCCTGAGACACAGTGCAGCACAACTCACAGGTAAGTCAGCGATGGCTAGCAGGCTGCTCTCCCAGAAGCCAGCTAGGCTGCTGCTGTCCTCTGCTTGCTGCCTGCGCAGAGAATGAAGCCCTCGATTTTAACCAAGAATGTGTGTGGGTGTGTGTGTGTGTGTGTGTGTGTGTGTGTGTGTGTGTGTATGTGTGCCTCTGGGCTTTGGGTTCTATCTTCTAGGGCTCCCCTTAAACTTGAAGCCTGTTCCACAGTCTTTACATTGAATATCACTGTGTTTTGCTCCTCTGTCTGTGTGTAGGATGAGGTTCTGTTCACCACTTCGGGTTTCCAGAAAAGGACAAGAATGTAAGAAACAATAAGAATACTTTGACTTGCCTTGTAGTAGACAGCTGACTTTTATATAACTCTGATTTCCGCACTGGCGCTGGGATTGGAAAGCAATCTACAAAGTTAGGGTTGATGAAAGGACAGGTGACCATAACTAGAAGACCAGAATCAGGAAGTCGAGCTCTGGCTCCTCGATATTGGCCTCCAGTTAGAATAGCGCTCTTTGAGCAGTAGCTTTAGAAATCTCCGCATCAGGAGATTTCTGACTGCTTACTGTGCTAGCAGCTCTGTTGTGTTGTCATTTTGTTTTTTAGCTGTTTTATATTCTGGGCAGGGTGCCAGCTAGGAAGGGTACCCCAGTGACAGCAGGGGTAGTGGCTAGCTGTGGGTGTAGTCTGACACAAGCCTCGGGTTATATTCATGTCATTCCTTGGATGGATTGCTTTGTGGATCGCTTGGGAAGAAGTGATAGAGCCGGGCAGCTGGAAGGGGAACCCGCAGAAACAGGGGAAGTGTTGAAAAGTCACAAATTATTCAGTATTTTAAAAAAAATGAGTCAGTTTAAAGGCCCTTTAATAATAAGTTTGCTTAATCCACCTTTTGTGCTTCTGCGGGTGTGAGGGATAGCAACGTCCTCGCAAGCGAGCCGCAGCCGGCCTGGGCGTGGTTTTCCTCGGCCAAAGCCCGCAGGTTGCCGGCGGTGCAGCAAGGGCGTGCGCTAGAGGTGGGGGTGGGCGGTTGGGTGGGAGGGGGTGTTGGGCTCTCTCGCTCTCCTGCGGAGTGCGGATTGCTTGTAATAAACAGCGACCTCTAGCGTGCAGCTCCGAGATTGCATCTGGGTAAGAGCACAGAATGAAAATAGCAGAGGTGGGGAGTCTGTTCAGTCTGCAAACAAAGGCGAGACACATTTCTCATTGTGTTCTCTGGTAGAAGCTCTTGACTGGGGGCTGAAGATTTCATCCCACTCGCACCTCTCACTCCCATCAGTGCGGAAAATATACTTAAAATATTTTCCCTTTTTCTTTTTCTTCCAGTAGATTTCACACAAATGATCGCAGGGGTTGAGTTTTTTTAAAATCCCCTAGGTAGCAACAGTTTCTCTTACAGCATGTTGTTGAGGCCACGGAGAGGGAGAGAGAGCTTAGGCCCCAGGGAGCGCTCCTGCTCACGTCGGTCGCTGGCAGCAGCTCCAGGAGAGAGGCCCGCTCCCCATCTCAGCGGTCCGCGGAAGGCTTCCTCCCCGAGCTCAGGGCGGCCCTTGCACAGAGCAGCAATCTGCCGCCCAGCGTTCTAGCCTTCTTCTCTGTCCTCCGCTTTCCCCGCCCTCCGTCTGTTCTCTGAAGCTCAGATCTGAGCCTCCAGTCTAGGCAGAGTTAGCTCCGGCAAAGAATGGGGCCAGGGCTGACCCCTAGCTTTGTCAGGAGCCAGGAAAGATTCTTCGGAAAGGCTAGAATCACAAATCTGGCCTGGGAACTTGTTACTTGTGATGCGAATAGGGGTTTCAATATCGGGGAATAAAGCGCTACATCTCCTTCTAATTTCAATACATTAAAGGCCAATACAGTTTCAGCCCATAATTGCTGTAAGACCTGGGTTTTGCCTGCATTTGTCTTTTCACCAAGCTTCAAAATGGAATTTCTGTGCGTTTTGCTGCTGTTTTAAAAGCTATGAGCCCATCACTGTGCAGGGCTTCCACCTGCCTACAGGACTGCGTCAAGGTCTGAGCACTGGCGTAAGCCTCCCTTCTTGGGGCCTGACTGACCTGCCTTACCAATATACAAGCTTGCGCACTCAAGGATTCATGAAAAATTTCACTTTAGAAACAAATACTTTCCTAGATGCCCTTTATCCAAGTTGTTAGATTTGTCTTAGTTTATTGTAGCGATAACCATTCTCCTGACGAAGATTCCCCCTGTTGACCCAATTACCCATACTCTACTGAACCTTCCACTTTACTGGTTTCAACTTTGACCTCTAAATGAATATTTTAACAAATCCTAACACAGTCTCTCAGAGCTCAAGCCAACTTGCGTGAAAATTCAAGGCTACCAAAAGAATTCACTCTTTCCTCCAGCCAGTATCTGAAAATTGAGTCCTGTCTCTCAGTCTCTGTGGGAGATAGAGGCCTAATTTAGATAAATGCTGGTTAAAAAAAAAAAAAGAGCAAGTTACATTTCATGTGGACCTATAGTACCCTTTCCTGCTTTTTGTAATTTTTAAAAAATGTATTTGGTGCAGGGTTTCGCTACACAGCTTGAACTCACAGTGATCCTTCTATTTTCAGCCTCCCCAGCACTGGGATTATAGGCATGCACCACCACTCCCAGACTGGCTGGCTCAGCGCCCCTGGGAGGGAGGGGGGCCAAGGGACAGGGTAGGCAGGCTGGCATGGCATGTAGCGCTGAATTTCGAACCCCTGATCCCTACACCTGTGCCACCATGCCATGTCTCTGTGGGGGGCTCAGGGAGCCCCAGGTGAGGCTGGCACAGCGTGTGGTGCTAGGAATTGAATCCTGGTCCCTGCGCTTGCCTAAGCAGGTGCTTAGTCCCTTGAGTATCTTGCCAGTCCCCTGCTTTTTGTAATTTTTTTTACCTCCCTGACTCTACTAAATCCCTGCCTATACCCTCTTTTCAATTTCTTTGTTATTGCTTTAAAACATCCAGTCAGTTCTAAATATTGACTTCTATTTGATAATAACTATTAAGGACTAAAATCTGTCTTTGAAAGCGCATTCAATAAACTTTCAACAGTGTTGACCCCATAGTGGACACTTTTAACACAGTATAGTGATCCAAAGAAGGGGGCAGCATCCCATCCTCCAGGATCTAGCTATAGGCTTATCAAAATATTGGAAGTCCCAGCATGGGTCCCCTTTGGGCTCCTATACACAGAAAACCACAAGCACCATCCCAGCTCCATTTGGCAAAGCAAATAGGGGACAGAGAGGGGATATAGGAGCATTGTTGGAGTTAACAAACTATAGCCTCACGCCACACAGCTACGTGTTACTCACATGTATATGGTGTGCATTGAATGCCACTGTAAGATAGTGAGAATTGTACCACCAGACAGAGTCAGAGAGGCCTATGATCTTCAGAGGGTTCGCTCATTATTTTTTTTCCAAATGATATGTGGCATAACTTAGGAACAGTTTTGATGTCAAGTGAGGGACAAGTTATGAATGCCATGGCAAGCGATATGAAAGAGATTAAGATATAATAAGCCAAGCTTCTTGGCCTTTGACATAAAATGTCAACACTTTGGGCTTCAACTTCAGTGACAGGGAGAGTGACTAAAGTTTCAGCCAAAGAGGATAAGAAAAGTAAAATACAATGACAGTTCAATATAAGCAGTATTGCTAGGGTAGAGATTGCTAGGGTGAGATTGTGTACTGGTCCACTTTCCCGTTGCTGAAACCAAATACCCAATGCCCACAAGTTTGAAAGGAGGGATTTAATCTGGGTCACAATCTCAGTCCATGAGGAGCTGGCTCCAAGACAGCAACATCCTGGCAAAAAGATGCAAGGAAACAAAACTCACTTCATGGTAGCTCAGAAGCGGAGCACAAGGAGGAGTGCTAGGGAAGAGGTGGCCTCCAAAGGCACAGTAACACACTGTTCTGCCCCCGATGATCCAGCAACCTTGTCAAGAGTCCCTTAATCCAGACCAGTTGCCAAATAAATTGAACTGTCACAGGTGGAAGAGTTAATGGAGGAAGGTAGGTAGAGTTAGAAAGAAAACATCTAAGGAGGAAGAAAGTTCCCTTGAGAAATTACCCTTATCTGTTCCAGGGCTTGAGCAGTAAAATAGAAAATTATAAAAGGTGAAATGTCAAGAGAGTAACAGAGTAGCAGAACTGAGTAAAACTAGGAGAAAACCTGAAAACTGAATTTGCAAGTCAAGACCGTAAAGACTGAAGATTACTCAGATATTCTCTGTCATTGCACTGGCAGCATGGTGGAACTGATGCTTTCCTGGAGGCGCATGGTGAACCAGTTGAGGACTTTACTGCAGAAGCAGGGTGTCTTCTGGAGAAGGGCTGGGATTGCTGTTTCTCCTGTAGCAGCTCTAGTTGGTGGAGGACCACTTGGGTGACTCTACTTGAAGGAGGAACAATTGTCTCCATTTTGGCTGAACTGGACCCTATCTTCATGCATCAATATGTACAGAGCTGGCTAGGACATCTTCCTTACCCCTTCAACTAGCTTTAAGCAGTGATATTGGTCTGGCCGAGGTGCTGATGGTCTTCGAAGGATTTTTTTTTTTTTTTAATGCATTTAGGATAGAGGATACAGGGTCTACAGGATCTCACTACATAGACTGGACTAGCAGTGATTCTCCTGTTTTCAGCCTCCCAAAGTGATGTCCAGTCTTTCAAAGGTGTTTGAAGACAGAAAGCAAGTGTTTCCCCGAACCCCTGTTGTTCCCTGGTGTGAGCCTGGATGAAGAGCCAGTGCTTCATGCTGCTGGCTGGGATCAAACCTGGAGATAGAGCTATTACTTCCTGGCTCTTGAAAGATGACACATCAGAGCTGAGGTACTGACTTTAAAACATTAGTTTCTATCTCAGTTGTGTTATGCAGATTACTCTTTCTGCATCTCCTTTTCTCTGCATGCTACAGAGGTGAATGCAGGCCTCCTACCTAGCTCGGCTCATGTCACTTACCTACTTCCTGCCATTCTCACAGTCACTCATCCTGAAGCCACTCCTTTCATCATGAATGAATAAAACTGGGTTCTGAGTTGGGTTGAGGCCTTTGTTCCAGATAGCCACTATCATGGCTGGACTTAGGACCCTTTCGCTGCCCATAACTACAAATATGCCTCAGTGTCTCTATTCTCGACATGGGTTGCACTGGAACCCCGGGCACATTCCTGACAGATTAGAATTAACTCACTAGCATTCCAGGAACTTTTCCATAGGATTGTAAATAGAAACTTCCTGGACTGAGATGGGGACCAGGAAGGGCTCTCTATACTATTGATTTCTACACATCTGTCTTATACTTACACCCAAAAGATGCTAGTAATTGATTCAGGTCTCTTTTTGCTCAGTCTCAAAACTGCCTCTCTTTTCATCTCATTTGCTTCCCCACTTCCCTCCCAGACCAGGTAAAATTTTTAGAAAAAAGCTGCTCTTCTCTTCTTGGTCTAGAACACACAAACCCCCCACTGCAGATAGTTACATGCCCTGCTCCATCTTCATCTAGCATTCTACTCAGATGCCATCTTCATGGTGAGGTTATGCCTACCATCCTACCTGTCATTTTACCCTATCATTTATCTTCTTTTCCTGCTTTATCTTTTCTTAATCACAATCTGATATGTTTATTTGTGTTATCTTTTCTTCCTTACTAGATTGTAGCTCTTCAGGGATTCTTCCATGGTCCACATGGAAACTCTAGCATATCCAACAGTGCCAGGCATATTGTAGGTCTTCAACACAGGTTTACTCTGTGAGTGCCTCGTGGATATCTCTATATGTGACACTGTTGTCATACTTTTCTGGAAATGCCAGCCACTTCACAATCTTCATTCTTGTCTCTCGTTCTATAATTACAGTCTCTCTGTTTTCTAGTCTCCATTTTTTAAGGCTAGGGATCTTGACACTTGCGTTGTTTGCTGAATGTTTCTCAAGGCCCATGTATTGAAGGCTTGCCATCCAGGCCGTAGGTGCTGCTGGAAGATGGTGGGGCTGTCAGGAGGGGTGCTTACCTGAAGGAAGTTAGGTCCTGGGTGTGATCTTGAAGAGAATTGATGTCAGGCTGTCCTTGCTTCTTGGAACCCTGAGGTGAGCAGCTCGCTCTGCTGTGCCCTCCTACCGTAATGTATTGCCTCATCACAGGCCCAGAGTCACAAGAGGTACGGGCTGAAGCTTCTAAAACTGTGAGCCCAAATAAACCTTTCTTGATACATACATTTATGGCAACACTTGGGATTCAACCCAGGGCCTTCATAGTGAGCTATATCCTTGGTCCCTTCTTATTTTTTATTTTGAGAGAGGGTCTCACTAAGTTTGTTAGGTTGCCCAGACTAGTCTCAAATTCATAATCTTCCTGTCTCAATCTCCCAGAATGCTAAATTACATCTGGCTCCTTTCTTCCTTATCAGTTGACTGCCTCTGGTCCTTTGTTAGTGACTAAAAAGCCACACTTTTAAAAAAATGAGGGATCGTATATATTCTCAAAGCTTTATCTGTCATATACACATTTATTTGAGATAGGGTCTCATTATACAGTTCAGGCTGGACTTGAGCTCACTTTGTAGCCCAGGCTGGTCTCATTCTTCAAACTCCTAAGTACTGGGATTACAGGCACACTTTACCAAGCTGGGACTCTTATCTACCATATGTGTATTCCCTTCCAGATTTATACGTCCAGCATCTTTGTGATCATTTCCATTCATGAGTTTAAAATTCACAAATCACTTTTCCTGTCAGAGTTACTATCCCATGCCAAGGTCACAATATTTCTTCAATTCAGCTAAACCTAAAAATCCACATTGTTTCTGCTCTTTCTTCAAAAACATTTTCCATGTTCAGCACTAAGCCCTATAGTTTTTCCCTCCATATTATTAAAGAAATATTTATTTGTTTATTGCTTAACATATTCAAAGGATTGTGCTAAGGTACATACGGGTGACATGGTACAAAGGTTTCTATTCTGTAACCTAGCGTTATGGGCTTAGAGGTAAAACATGTTCAGGAAGTATGATTTAAGGTGGAAAATGATGAGTTATATGTTGGGGTTAAAGAAGGAGGATTTGAATACATTTGTGAGAGGCAACTAAAATCAGGCAACATTTGGACAGGCAGATCACTTCAGGTAACAGGGGGTGGCATGAACAGAACACCAGAGGCAAGACAAGTAGGAGTTGGACAGGGAAAACTGAACTCTGATTTTAGACAGGACCAAGAGTCCAAGAGCTAGGAGAATGGGGAGTAAGGTTGATAGGAAAGGCTGGGACGACTTATTTTTTCATTTTAAAGACATTGGGGCAAGATTTAAGAATACTGAGCAGATAAAGAACACAGCAGGAATGTTAATGTGCTCATAGCCTGTAAAATCAGTTGTGGATGAGCAGTGCCAAGCAGGCAGAGGACAGGGAGGCCCAAGTGTGGGCAGCGGAAATGAAAATGCAGGCATAGAAATGTAGGAGACGGTGGTAGGGCAGAGTGAGCAGAACTTGGGACACCATCCAATGTGAAGAACAAAGAAGAAGACACAGGAGTACAGGAATGAATGGGATGCTCAACTGTTGGAGCATCCCCAAGTAAGAAATAAGACAGAGGAGAGAGTCCAATTTGGAATAAAAGGGATGAGTTTAGTTTCAGCCACAGTGAATCAAGGTGCCATTGGGGCCAGTGGTGCCAGTGGGATTTCCAGATGGGCTGTTGACAGTGCCAGTAGAAAGTTACACATCTGAGCCTGTAACCTGTGACCATAGTCAGACATTGCAAAAGCAATTTGGAAGTCATTTAGTTCCCAAACATGGTGGGGTAAGGTCAAGAAATCAGCAATGATTATTACCTGGGTAATGTTAAAAAGAGAACAGAAGACGGTTGACAATGGTTTTGTTTAAAACATGTATACTGAGGTGGTAGAAGGCAAAGGAGCCAGAGAAATAATGTGGAGTGACAAAACAGGAGAAACAGTGTCACAGAACCTCACGTGGCAGTTCAAGGAGTGGCTAGCGTTGCCAAATGCTGCTGAGACTTGGGAAAGAAGAGAAGAAGCTGTTGGATTTATCTGATCTTATGTCTTCTCTTTATCCCCTTCTAGTTTTACTCTTCTAGAAAAGGTCTTCACGTCACAGTCCTGGAATCCTCCTCTCCTAACTTCTTTCTCAGCTCCTACTGGCCACTAACAGTCTCCATTGCCGGGGTAGCATCTTTCTATTCTATACAGTAGCAGAGTGGTGTTATGAAAATAATGTTAGACTGAAGAGTTAAGAAACTGGTTTCCCGATTCAATTCCTGGCATGCCATTTGGGCCCGCCCCTGGGGCACACTGAGATGGCGACTGAGACTGGGCATGGTGGCTGGGGCCTGTAATCCCAGCACTTAGGAGCCTGAAAACAGGCAGATCACTATGAGTCTGCTCTGTATAGTGAGACCCTGTAGACACTGTGCCAATAAATAAATAAATAAATAAATAAATAAATAAATAAATAAAGCAAACAAACTAGTTTCCTGGTTTGCAGCTGGTCTGCTAAGGGTATTGAGCCCAGTACTTGTACTTTTTCAGTCTCTGAAGTCCAGGTTGTCTTTGTACCACTTCAGGCCTTTATAATATATCCGGTGTTCTTGGGGCTCCCCAAAACCTGCTCTTAGGCTGCTCTTCCAACTTTGCTTTCCTAAATCTCCAAATGCACTCTGCCCTCCTCAGCCTGGTCACCTCCTTGTCCTATAGCCAGGCTGTGCCACTGCCCACCCCTGTGCTTCTGTCTGCTTGATCCTTGCATAATGCCACTGAATTGCGCTGTGCCTGTGCAAATATTCAGACTCCTCCAGTGCCAGCTCAACACTCACCTTTCCATGAACTGCTTCCCAATCCCTTCAGTTCTCACTGCCCTTTATTTTTGCTGATTTCCTAGGCATCTACATGGAACAACTAAACTGTATTTTTTACCAACTATTGTTTCAGGCATAGTTAATCTGACTCTTCCACGAGTCAGGGGAAATGGGCCAGGTCTTAGCATCCTCTGCACTTCCCACAGCGTAAAGCTTAGCAGACATGAGTCCCTACTGTGTGTTCCCTGTGTACCTGTGACAAGCAGGGTTCTACTTGAAACACACACACACACACACACACACACACACACACACAACATGCTCAGATTTGTGTTAATAAATCAGCATGACTGACAATTGCTAAATTTACAAGGTATGTGGGAAACTTCAGTTTTTGCTTTTTAGGCCTTCTGATAATTAGAACATTAGGGCATGTCAGGTCCTTTACTTAAGGCCAACTGCCTATAGATGCTAACTACATCTACAAAATACCTTCACAAAAATGCTTTGTGTCTAAGTTACTGTTTGGTTGAATAACCAAGAACTATGGCCTACCTGAGTTGGCACATGAAGCAGACTATCGCAACGCAGTCACTAGTGGAGCCATACTGAGGGGGTAACTCAATAAGGTAGAGTCCTCCGAATAAGGATGGAGAGGGTTCACTGAGCTGCCCCGGGGCCAGTAAGTGTCCAGGTACTTGGAGTAAAGCCTGGGTGCTCCTGGCTGAGGTGGTTGTCAGGGAGTTTAGGAATTAATTGGCAATGACTTAAAGATCTCGGAATCTGAGAGTTAAATGAACTCTCAGATTGGTAGAAGGTACTAAAAATGTTTGTATATAAAGAAAGAATTGGAGAGAGAGAGAGTTTAAAAATCTAAAACAACTTTTTGTTGCATATGATTAATGAAACTGAGGTAAATTTTATTTTATTTAGTTATTTTTTGTGGGACCAGAGTTCAAACTCACAACCTTGCACTTGCCGGGCAGTCACTTGTGCCACAGAGCTATCTCCCCGGCCCCTGAGGCAAATTTTAGTAGTTGAAAATTAGAAAGAAATTTTGCTTTCTTTGCAGGCAATAGAAACTAATGATGGGCTCTGGAAACATGAGAATAAAATCAATAGGAACCTAACTGAGAAAATGAATGTGCCTCCAAGGAGGAGAGGCAGTTCTTGAGAGACTTTCCAGATTAAAAATGCCTAGCTTTTCTCTATTGGTTTATTTAAAATATATCTTAAGGAGATAAAAACCTTGAGAAAGTAAACACATACACATACACACACACACATACACATATATGCACATACACACACACACACACACACACACACACACACACACCAAACAGAGAAACGCAACAGAACTGCTTACAGCAGAAACCCAGATATCTGCTGCAAACAATTAGAATTAGCATTGCTACAGTATTCCCGAAATAGATGAAGTCCGCCATTAGCCTTCTGTGAATTCAAGCAAGGAGGAATCATTACCCAAATTACATGCCTGGAGAAGGGGTTTTCACTGGAATGAACTTGTGAAAAGAGCATTTAAACCAAAAGCAATTTGCCTGTCAGTGATTTGGTCTATTCCCTTCGCCATCATTGAACATATTTATGCTTGAACAAAATTTTCATTCTTAGTGTCATTTCTCCTTTTTCTAAATCCAGTCATGAAGTCATGAGTTCCCTGTTTGGGACAACATGATTTGCTGCTATGGAAACAATTACAATATTATAAATTTATCTTGCCCCATGACATCAAAAGGAAAATGCAATCATACTAATATTTTGTAGTTCAATAACGCCATTCATCCAGCAGTCACTATTGGGTAAATATTGCGTCATCCCCTTGCAGATGGACAGGCTGAAGTGGCAAGCTCCCGAGCCTTGTTTTAGAGCTCTTGAACTTCAGACTGTGACAAGAATGTCCAGATATATTTCATTCTCAGCCAGAGCTAAGGAGGCAAACTCGTGGTCTTCACTGCTGTTTCCAGCTAAGGAAAAATTGACTCCTCTCTCAACACCAGAGTTTGGGGAGCCTTTTTTTTTTTTGTCTTTTGAGACAAGGTCTCACTGTGCAGTTCAGGATGGCCTTGAGCTCACTTTTGTAGCCCAGGCTGGTCTCAAACTCGCAATGATCCTCCTGCCTCAGCCTCCCAAGTGCTGGGATTACAGGCTTGCGCCACCATGCCCAGCTTGGGGAGCCTATTTTGATAAAATGTGTAAACAAAAAACCTGTGTCAATTTTCATAAGGCAAAAACATCTATATAAGGCAAAAGAGCTCTGGATAGATTATCCACCCTTGTGTGTTCCAGCCCAGCCCTTCCCCCAGTCACGTGACACACTCTTCTCTTGACCTAAGAACCCATAGTATGAAAGCCAGGGCCCCTCACCCTACAGACTCTTTTCAAGGATTTTGGGAGGGGCCCAGTGATGTGTTTACTGGATAGATTTTTAAAAGATTGCACTGATAACTTCCTCTTGGGTGGTGGAGGAGTAAGTAGCATAGGGTTTTTGGATTCTGGTAAGAGGAAGTAAATTAGGAATGTATTCGGATTAGATAATTTATAGTCTCTTTTGTTTATAGTTTAGTTACTGCTAACTATTCTCCTCATGGATATTTTTCCAGGATAACTGAAAACATTACATCACAGCAATTTATGTGCACCTTTTTTTTTTTTTTAATTAAAAAAAATCTTTAATTGGTACAAGGTCTTGTTACACAGCTCTGACTTACAGTGTTCCTCTTGTCTCAGCCTCCCCACTGCTGGAAGTATAGGCATGCACCACCATGCCTGGGGTTGGTGACCAGCAATGTACCCCTGGGTTCCAGGGCTGGCGTGACATGGAACACACTGGAGTATTATTTAGCTGAAAAAAAGGATAAATATGAGGCTAATCTGGGTCCTTGTACTTTCCTGGTAGGCTCTTAGACCGCCAAGCTATTTCCCCATCCCCTGTGCACCTATGTTTATAGCAGCACAATCTGTCATAACTCAATCTTGGAAGCAACCCAAATGCCTGTCAACTGAGGAGCGGACAAAGAAGATGTGATATTTTTACACATTGGAATATTGTTTAGCTATAAAAAAGGATATATCTGAGGCTTCCACTGTTAGCTATTTCTGAATAACAATGGCTTTCTGGAATACCCTTTTGCCCATAGTGGGCTGACCTTCGTGTCTGGCCAGAGATCTGAATGTGTCTTTGGTGATCGTCACGGGAACCAGGCCCTCCTGGTCTTGGTTGGTAGTATGGAAGACATGATAATCTATCCTTCATTTGGAGGGAAGACCCTAGCATTCCTCGGAGCTTGGACACCTAAATGTTTTACTGATGTGATAGGTTCCTGAATTGTTATCTCTCCCCTTCCACAGTGCATTCGGCTCCCCTACACCTGGGATGCGCAAGCAAGTTCCTTGTTTATCAAGTTCAGTAAAATAATTATTCAGGAAATAGACCAGCATGGCATTGTGTGAGGTTTCCAGGGAGTCCTGGTTTTTTCCTTTAATGCTATTATCACAAAAGATGAGTTAACATAGCCCCTAGTCAGTATACAATTTTATCTGCTTTTCATAGGGATGGAAAACAATACATTGCCAAATTGGTGGCTTTCTTTAACCAGTGACATATTAGTCTGCTCTAGCAAAGTCACAGATCTGGTGTAACAGCTATATTTGAGAGTTTTTTTTTTTTAATCAGAACTTTTTTAAAGCTTTATTTATTGTTTATTTATTTATGTTATGGCCGGCTCAGCCTGGGGGTGGGGCTGGCATGCTATGTGGTGCTGGGGATCTAACCGTGGTTCTTGTGGTTGCCTAAGCTTGCCTAAGCAGGCACTTTAGACCACTGAGATATCTCACTGGTCCAACAGCTACATTTGAATTGGGGCTTGGTTGAGTCACGGCCATCTACTGTCCTTCTGTCAGATTCATCTCGGTTTTTTGGGGAGGAACTGAACTGACCAGCTGAATGGAGGTAGGGTGAGACTCACTGACCCTGGGTCGTTTAAATTTTTAAGATTCACATTAATTTCTGCCATTCATCAAAGAAATTGTACTGCTTTTGGTCTACTGTTGTGAATGGGGTGGGAGGTGCAGTATCAGAGACCCATCCAAAGAATCTCCATGGGTGTCTGTTTACCCATTTAGACATTTAGAAACTGTAGAATCAACCCTTGGGTATATCTGTGGATTCACTTTGGGCACACTGGGAGCCAGACCTTGCAGCCACCTCCCTTTACTTGCTGGGTCCCATGTGCCCTCATTCTTACAAGAGGGTCATGACAATGCCTTGAGTCCATAGTTAGCGATTCAAGTATTCAACATGACAGGCTCTGGCCCCAATATACACTGCAAATTATTATGGTGGTTATCTAATATGGCTGAGGCCCTCAAAACAACAGCTTATCTTCTCAATGACCACTTCCTTCTTCCCTACTCCAGCCCTGGATACAATTTCTTCTCACCTTTCGCACACACACAGGCGAGACCATGAACAGCTCCTTATGTGTAACTGAAACTCTAGCCTCTACCTCCACCCCTAGCAAAAGTCCGTAAAAACCTCAGCTTTCTTTGTCTCAGGTCAGAGGATTTTCCCACCTGCCCTTGATCCTCTCGGTGTCTTTAGAGCTAATAAAAGCTTCTTTTATCTTTCCTATCTCTTTATTGCACTGCTGAAGAACCTCTCACAACAGGTCTCTAAATGTTCTCTTTCCTCAGAGTACCTGTGGCAAATGGCTTTGTCATTATTTGAGAAAGAACAGTACATTTTTCATGGTGTTGAAGGTCTTTTTTCCTAAGGACCCAGCCACTCTTCCAAGTCCTCAAACTGGCTTACGTTTAGAAATTACACATTGAGATGATAGCCTTCAGTCTCTTGGCCTGGCTGCCCATTTGTTTCGTCTTTGAGATATTACCCCTAGATAGAGAAAAGTGGGGTGCTTTGACTACCTAAGGGGTTTATAACATTCTGGGAACTTGAGATTTTTGAAATAATTAACTCCTATGTACTGCTTGGCCTATGTGCATTTTAGCCAAGTAATCGTGGAGATCTAACCTGACCTCCCTGCCTCAGGCTCCCAGGGCAGAATACAAGGATTGGAACTGTGGCCTGCCATTTACTAGCTGGGGACATGGAGAAAGTTGCTGAATGCCTCTGAGCCTCCTTCTCTTGCTTTCTGTGAAATGGTGAGTGAGGCAGGGTGTGTACAGCACACCTAACAATGCCTGGCACCTCTCAGGCTGCTTCTCTCCTCCCAGCTTCTTCCTTTAGCAAGCTTGCTTCCATTTGCGGATGGGGGATATGGTCTCTGCTGCATTCCTGACCTGGCTGCATGTTGTGTTTACCTTTATCCTGGCACCCAGCACATTCATCCTGGAGATTCATACTCCTGACTGCATGGCTTCAGGGCCCAGGAGGATGCTTTGCTGCTCTCTGCTTCAGACCCAAGGTAACTAGTTGCTTTTTTTCTTTTTGCTTTAATAAGAAAGAAATAACAATGAGACAGTTTCAAAACATGTTTTAAGACAGATACAATGATTAATATAATGCATACTGTTGTCTTCGTTGCTTTTGAATGAGTGAGTTTGCAGCCCAAGAGCTGGTTCCTGTCAGACTGAGTCCTGAAGAGACTTTAGAACCCAACCTTTTCTTCACTTGCTGCAGCAAGAATCTGGCAGGTGTACACATCTGGAGCCCTTGGTCAGAGACTGCTCACTGCCTGGGCTCTTTTGGAAGATAAATCACCTCTTGCTTGTTTTGGCAGTTGATGACTTAGTCCTGCTTCTTTGCTGGCCTCCAGGTTCTTGGCAGGCCAACACCTCAGCAACATCTCAGATTTTCAAGCCTGTGCTTTGACCTTTATTTCCTACACTTTCATGTTGTTCCTGAGTCAATAGTACCAAACCTCTTATTTCTGGTGTGGCATCTCAGTTCTCAGATTTGTGTAGCACAAAAAGAGGCAACTCCCTGTTTAGCTGGCCCAGCTTGACTATGTTGCCATCTCATTTTGATATAGGGGCTTCTTCATGTCAGGAGCTGCTGGGCTTCCTCATTTCTCAAGCTGCCTGAACATCTACTATAATGGCCCAATGGTGATGTCAGATCTGTGAACACTTTGACATGGTCTGCGCCCAAAAAAATCAACAGTGAATTCTGGGATTGCATACATTTTTTTTTTTTTTCCTTTTGTGGAATAATCAGCCACTTATCCGGTCTAGCTGGCTGAGCTCACACACTTTGTCATTTCCCATCTCCTAACCACTCACAGTGGTATTTGATTTGTACTGCCTGGCTTGTAAGAGCGGAAATGCCTTGGCCTTATCTACAACAATCTTGGTTCAAGACAGGAAGGGGCTCATCAATCTTAGCACTCTTCCTTTGGTGTAAAGTGAGAATGGAGGTGGGACCCCACCCAATACTCTTGGTGGCCACTGTCAGTGGCAGCTGCTGTATGAGTGAACCCTTATTTGCCATCTCTAAACTAAATTGTGACACCTGGAGGCACATTATTTGTGACTGTGCTTCATAGAAACAGAGAAAGCACTGTACTTTTTCCTTGTGGTAGTAAAGAGGCCTTTAGCTCCTTTCCTCACATTCTGACAGAGTAGCAGCTTGAAAGATGGGAGATTCTGCACTGTCACCAAAGATGTGTACATTTCATCCTGAATAATCCTTCTAGACACTTATGATGTTTTTTTGAGTCAGAGTGGTTTCACGACTTCAAAATTACCCAAATTATCTTTTTGGATGAAGGATCTGGAACTCAAGACCAGGTCTGGGATTTAAAAGCCTGAGCTGATGTAGGGAGAGAAGACAGTGGCTGTGGGATCTGAGGCAATCCAAAGAAGGCACCAAGATGAAGTCTGAAATGAAGACCAAGCAGAGCGTACAAATGCAGCATCAGCTGATAAAGAGGCTGCCAGGACTACCTTGAGAGTGAGAAATGAGGCAGCAGGACAGAGGCAGGACAAAGAAGAGTTCCTCAGGGTGAGGGAGAAGACCAGGGTCTGGAGAGAGAGCCTAAGGGCTGGAGAAAAGCACTTTTTTTGTAGTGTTAATAGGTTTGTCCAAGGTAAGTAGAAGCTGTTAAGTGGTCCAGAAGACAGCCATGCTGTTCTGCTTTCTATTTAAAAAACAAAAACAAAAACAACATTTTCTTATTAGTACAATGCATGTAGGCTCCAGGTCTAAATAAAACAGCCAGAATAAAATATGCACAGCTTGTAGAGATAGGGATCCCACACTTAACCTAAGGCATTACTAATTCACTCATTCAAACAGCAGGAGACCAGCTGGGTGTGGTGGCACACGCCTGTAATCCCAGCACTTGGGAGGCTGAGGCAGGAGGATCCGTGCGAGTTTGAGACCAGCCTGGGCTACAAAACTGAGCTCCAGGCCAGCCTGAACTGCATAGCAAGACCCTGTCTCAAAAAGACAAAAAAAAAAAAAAACAAAAAACCAGCAAGAGACCAACATGGTGGTGAAAGTATATGTACCTGCTTTCTTGCACACACACACCTTTATTGATTTTGCCTAAAATATATTATTTTTATTTCAGTGCCTTATATGTGAGATGACAGGGTATTGTTTCTCCCATTCAGGGTTTCTGCAGGGTAATTTCTGTTTATGCTAGACAGGCTGAGCTATTGAGTAATAGGTTGAATAAAGTCCAGCCTTAGCCCAAAGTGGAGCAGAACATGCCAGTGACTGTCCTCCCCATCGAGATCATAGATTCATCAGTGCTCATGAAATAATGTTGGCACCATGCCTTTATGATTTTTAATTCTCCTCTGGATATAGAAAGAATAAATCATTTTTGCCCTCTTTGCAACATAACTTCCTACACTTTATACACTTATGGCTCTCCTTAGTCTCTTTCATTACAAACCAAACACAGGCCATCTTAGCTCTATTTTCTCCTGAGACTTATTTTTCAAAAACTTAATAGTTCTCATTTTTCTCTGAAACTTCTTTGATTGGTTTGCATTGATTTTGAAATTTGGAACTGGAAGAATATGCTTAGCACCACTACTAAGTCAGAGCTTGGCTGAGGGTGAGTCAAGAGTTATAGACACAGGCCTTCTTGGCCTCAGAGTGAGATCCCTGAGCACCCAGCCCAAGGTGTGGTCTGTTTCTCTTAGGCCTCCCCTGTGGATTTCCCAACCATTAACAACTCTTCCTGCTCAGCCAGACCAACAATCCCAATTCTCAGCTCACTGCATATTTGCTCATATGGAAACCACTTTACTTTTCCTTATCGAGTCTAATTTTAAGGATGGGAGTTCAGTCTCTCATTGTGACACTTTATGTGTTTGTTATCCTCTCAAGAGGCCACCTTTTTTCCATGTTTCAATACTTTATCATAAATGCTTTGGCTTGATAAAAACCATATCCTTTTGATTCCACATTAAGTTGGCTAAGAAAGATTTTTCATTAGTTTATTAATACTTTTGTTAAGTGTTGGGATTCTACTATGTACAAGGACATGAAGAAAGTAGAAAAGGATGAGACATGGACAGGCGAGGCTCTCCTTTCAGTTGGCTGTGAACCCTAACAGGAATCAAGTCTATGTTTCCTCTCTTTGTCGGAAATAATTCAAATTCAGAGTGAATGCCCAGCATGTTCATTCTGTAACCATGCCTGGAGCACTCCTTCCAATAGAGAAGTCCTCCTACACTCTCCCTCCTATATGCACGCCACCACTATGTTTGCTTTAATCTAATGACACATGGCAGTTTTTATTCTGTAACTGCGAATAACAAGACCAAGGGTGTGGAGGACACAATAAAACATCTAGACCTCCTAGCTACAATGAGCAAGGGAGCCTGCGACTGGGGACAGAGGATGTATGTAAGGAACTGGCAAAGACTCTCACACTGTAGACACGTGCTTACACTGAAGTGTAGCTCAGGGGTGAGCATTTCATTATCCCACCATGCTCAGAATCTTATGTTGTTCTGGAGCACTGAGGACCTGATGTGATGGAACCATTAGAAGATAATACACTTAAGCTATATGTGCTTGTGACCTCATTCTGTTGGGAATGTATGTTACTACTAATTTTGAGCACCTCCTGTGAATTCCTAATAAATGGAGAAAACAAGGGTATGCCAGCTACCTTGGAGAATTAATGGGAAGTATTTGAGATTAAAGACCAATGATTCCGGGTTATAGGCAATGTGGATAGAGGGGAATGGGGAATAAGCAAAGAGGGAAATTATTGCCATTTTGAGTTTACATTACATATCAGCACTGCGCTATGCACTCGATATATTTGTCTTGCCTTACATAATAATCATATGAAATAGTTATGATCATCGCTATTTTCAGATAAGTAAAGTAAGGCTAATAATAGGTGTTACCTAACTTGGCTAAACTAGGATTTGACCAAAAGTCTACTTGTCTCAAAGACCATCTTCTTTCCATGATATTGTTAAAGTGTTTATTATGAATGAGGCTATTTTACATTTGGCTATTGTCATACCATACTATCTAATTACATGAATTGGATCTACTGTGAGAGGGAGGCCTTTGTCTTGTAACTTTAGGTTGATGATAAAACTTAACATCACTCTCTCTTCTAACAGGTCTTCCATGAAATAGTGAAGGAGTGTGTAAACTATATCGGCTATAACTGAAAAGTTGCCCCAAATTTTGGTCTGGGGTAGAATATTTCTGTGATTAAAAATATTTTGGAAAAAAAGTTTGCAAATTTCTGCTGAATTTTATTGAGATTATTTGGTCTAGGAAACAGGAAATTATACAGTTGACTGTCGAATAGTTAAAAAAAAATTCAGGGACTTTAGTGAGCCCCCTTTGCTTCTTTGCATTGTGTACCTAGCAACATATTCTCTTTTCCTGTGAAATATCTCTGAATCACCCTACTTTGGTTTTTTTCCCTGAAGGAATTATTGTAATAATGTATTGATGTTTATTCACAACTAAATTGTCTGAATTTTTTTCTTCAACACTTACAAATAATAATTAACTGTTAATATCCATTGAACTGGGCCGGCGAGATGGTTCAGTGGTCTAAAGCGCCTGCTTGGAGGGCTCAGGCGACTGCGGGGACTGCAGTTCGATCCCCGGCACCACATGCTGCGCCAGCGCCACCACCAGGGCAGGCTGAGCCAGCCACAAAATGAATAAATAAAGAAACAAACAAACACAACAAGCAAACAAATAAATAAATAAAATTTAAAAAAAAAAAAAAAAATATCCATTGAACTATTGGCTGGCTGCAGTGGTGCACACTTATAATCCCAGCACTCAGGATAGTGAGGCAGCAGGATTGCTATGAGTTCAAGGCCAGCCTGAATTACATAGTCATACCCAGTCTGAGCAGACAAAATAAGTGTGCATGCATGCACACACAGACATTCGTTGAATACTATGTTAGACAGTTTTTTTTTTTTTTTTTTTTATTCATTTGGTACAGGGTTTCACTATGCAACTTGGACTCTAGTGATTCTCCTGTTTCCAGCCTACCCAGTGCAGGGATTACGGGCCTGGGCTACCATGTCTGGTCGGTGGCTGGCTCAGCAAGCCCAAGGGCAGCCCAGCATGGCATATGGTGCCTAGGATGAAACCCCGACCACTATGCTGCCTAAGCAGGTGCTTAGTCCGCTGAGCTATCTCACTGGCCCCTAGACAGTTTAAACACATTGCCTGTGTTATTTTATCCCTATTACTGTCTAACAAGACAGACATGCAATGAAAAAAATGAGACTTAGAGAAATGAAGCACAAGGAATGATTAAAATGTGCAATTAACATATAAATTTAAAAAATGGTTACTGTAAAAGACATATTGCTAGCAATCCTCCTCAAAATCTTCCCTCTTGCTTTGAACACACTTATTCCATAGTTCTTGCCACCTCTGAAGCAGTTCTCGAAGCCCCCTTTCATGAGGGTCTTCAGCAGGTATGATAAAAACTATGGTAAGTGCTGCTGCTCCATGCCATCCAGCAGAAAGCCAGGCTCATGGAACGTTATGACGTGTCCTTGTCATCTCTCATTGAATCTGGTACCATGCAACCTCTGGATCTTTGCCCATGAAAATGTCCATGAAAGGGAAGCATTTTGAGTTGGTTCAGGGCATCAAAGCAGCTGCCACTACACAACTGAAGACTTCCAGAACTGCTTCAGAAAGTGACAAGAACAATGGGATAAGTGTGTTCAAAGAGAGAGGAAGGATTTTGAGGGAAGTTAAAGTTAATATGTCTTTTACTGTAATTTTTTTTTAAAAATGAATATTCACTGTATTTTCAGTAACACCTACGATTTTTTTTTTTTTTAATGGCTGGCTCATCCTGCCTTGGGGGTGAGGCAGGCACAGCATGTGGTGCCAGGGATCGAACTCCGGTCTCTGAGGTTGCCAAAGCTTTCCTAAGCAGGTGCTTCAGACTGCTGAACCATATTATAGTCCCCACACCTAAGAATTTTTATTTTTATTTATTTATTTACTTTTTTGTATTTAGTACTGGGTCTACAGGGTCTTACTAGATAGTGATCAGACTCGTAGTGACCCTCCTGTTTTCAGCCTCCTAAGAGCTGGGATTATAGGCATGTGCCACCACACCCAGTCTCAATCGTTGTCTCAGTGCCCCTTGGAGCCTGATCCAGAGGCACTCCACTCTGCCTAAGCAGGCACTTTAGTCTTCTGAGCCATCTGGCCAGCCGGAGCTGGAGTTTGAATCCCGTGCTCTGACCTGGTCTGGTGCTCTTCCCAAGGACAGCATACTTCTTTTTCATAATGCTTCAAGTGTATTCTCTTTTGTTTTTAAGAGTTTTGATTAAATTTGACTTCTTGATACTTTTTTTTTTTCTTTTTTTCTGGAACTGGGGATCAAACTCAGGACCTTGCACTTGCCAGTCAGGCACTTGTGCCCCTGAGCTATCTCACCAGCCCTGACTTCTTGATATTTTGAATAATATTAGTATACTTACATCTCTGATGTATCTCTCACCAACTTTCAGTTAGGAAAAAGGTGAAGATGTTCCTGTTGGGTTCCCTTCCTCATCTCTTTGAAAGTGTTAGCATCATTTCATGTTCTTTGTTTTGATCCATTGATTCTGGCCTGTGAGCAAAAGGGCATGGTCACTCTCCAGACAGGGTGACCCGGAAGCACAGTGAGGCCAGAGAAAAATAAAAACATATTTGGAAAATACCATCAGCCCAAGTCTCATGGTTAAGAAAATACTGTGAATGGGAGGAGCAATGATTATTCTCCATCCAAAGGTTCAAAAGAACGGAATTTTCAGAACAAGGATAATTGGTCAGCCTAAAATTAGTAAACCAAAGACTCAATTCAAAATACTTCCTTTGACTCAGCTTTGCAGGGCTTTAATCCAGGATCAGACTGAAAAATATGCAGCTGATTATACATCAAACCTATGAAGTATTTCCATGATAATTTTTTGTCTTTTTTTTTTTTGCGGGACCAGGGCTCAAACTCACGATATTGTACTTGCCAGGCCGGCACTTGTGCCTCGGAACTATCTCCCCAGCCCCTGATAATTAAATTCAGAAGAACTACTGTGTGCCCACTGTGTGCAGGAAGAGGTCTGTGGGAAACTGAAAAGCAAGTAAGAGAGTGTCCTGTCTGCTAACAGTAGCTAGCATGGCAGCTTTAAAAAATTTATTTATTTATTTATTTATTTATTTATTTATTTATTTATTTATTTATTGTAGTACCATGGATTAAATTCAGGTCCTTCATAATCAGCTACATCCCAAACCCATTTTTTTTTTTTTAAAGATTTTGAAATAGGATCTTACTAACTTGCGAACTTGGAGGCTGGGCTAGAACTTTCAATTTTCGTGCCTCAGCTTCCCATAGTGATATCAGTGTAAAAAACTTATTTGGCAATTCATCCAATCAATTATACTTTTGCCCTCAAACTTTTTCTGTGGGTCACACCACAGAAAGCAAAAGACACACAACCTTGGCTCCTTAGGGCTTGCATTTTAGTAGAATAAGGAAGTCAGTTAAAAAGAAAGACATGAATAATAAAAATATATAACACGTGGTAATAATCATTTATGTTTCACTTGGAAATAAATCTGGATGATGATGTCTTTCTTTAATCTGATGATACAGCATTTTCTCAGGGAATATAACTTTCACTAGACCTTAATGTCTTATCAGCTTATACATTTGGAGAGTAACCCTCAGAAAACTGATAGGCTTTTTTACGCTGTCCTGGTTTCTCCTTCTCCTTCTCCTTCTCCTTCTCCTTCTCCTCCTTCTCCTTCTCCTTCTCCT